>JAMZAV010002774.1:0-175933 GCA_024449915.1 Sweltsa coloradensis
TTTCGATTAACTTTAACGTAACTTTTTAACTTTTTGAACGATTTTGCCACAAAACTAATGGCATTCAATCGAGAACGAAGCTTGCGGATGGTCAAAATTTCAACTCGATCCGAGCCTCCGTTCGAACGTTATGCCGAGACATACAAACAAAAAAAACAAACAAAAAAAAAACTACAAAACCAGTGACTAATTTTTCCGGCAGAGTCAAATGGAAAACGCTCGCTTCGCTCGCTTAATAATTGGCAGGCATAACACCATAATAACATATTGTGTTCATTTTTGTTAATAACATCGTGATTACAAAATTAGTAAATTAATACTTAAAGTTTTGGCCTGCTCGCTCCAAAATCAAGCAGTCAAAATACTCACTCGGCTAAAAAAAAAACTGCTCGCACAGCCCTAGTTTGCACCAAAATTTCATGTAAGAATGTGTGAATTGCGCCACGCCATGCCACCAAACAGGTAACTTGTAGTAATTTCCAATCTTGTGCAGGGGAAGAGTATTTGAAATGTTATGTGATCCGACAGTGACATGTGCTCCGACTAGGGATGTGGGTCGGAAATTTTCCGTTCAAAATATTTCCGAATTGGAAAATTTCTGTCGGAAATTTCCGATCAATTTTTCCGGAAAATTTCCATCTTCTTAAATATTAACATAATCTTATTTTTTAAATTTTATGATATATGAGCTCTAAGATATTTGTGCTAAAGTGCTGGTTGACTTGCTATGTTTGAAAATGGTAATTAGTTGATATCAATCTGATTTGTAGGCCTACTTTCTTTATTACTTTGTTACATTATTTCTTCATTTAGGTGCTAGACTAGAGATGACAATAATAAATAATATTCATCATTTACATTAATTTATATTTAATATTAATTTTAACTGTATGTTCAAACTCATTACAACACAGTTGATGTCAGGCAAAAATCCCCCTTTGCCAAGAAGATTAAGAGTTATTTAATTTTAGGGCCTGCTACTGATTTTACAATTTTGTATTTCATTATGTTACTGTACTCGGTACTGCCAAAACTCTAAACCAATGGAATTGTGATATTTTACAAATGCAATGCTGAATGAATGCATTGATTTTTTCAACATACCAACCTAAATGTCTGTTTAGTCTCTAACAAGGCAGATGGTGGCTACTAAAAATTAGCAAACGACACACAAACAAAACTCACAAGCCACAACACATTACCAAACCAAGGTTATTTCACGAATTCATATTTTGTTCTCTATTCTTTCCCAACCTGTCAATTCTTCACCTTAAAGGGGCTATTAACTCAAAAAATTATTTTTTACCACAGATCTATAGCACAATACTACACTAAAATGACAGTTCAAAAAATTATATCTTGTAACTGTGATTTAACATGAATTTTACAATTTTTTTGATCTAGAAATTTGCAAAAATTGGTGTTTCGGGAAATTTCTTATAAATTGGCTTTAACCTGCTTCTTTTTTGGTCCACATCGATACTAGAGCATAGTACCAATCTAAAATGCCCATTTTTAACATCGTGTCTTGAAACTGTGCCCAAATATACCCTCAAACACGCAAACATATGCATTCCAAAATCACACCCCATCTTGGTAATCAGGCATATTTTGACCAAACTACTTGCCCAAATTACAAACAAAATATAGAGAATTAACAGAAAAGGCTGTAGAGTACGTCAATAATGGCCAATATTTTTTTGGATCAAAATCCTCCAAGGTCACGGGGCATAAAGATCGTCCCCCTTGTTATTTCTTATGGGAGATTTTTTGCCGATGGGACCTAGAGCTCGACAATTTTTTTCGGAGGTCATGGTGGCCCCAAATTTTTTTCTGTTAATTGCTAAATTCATTACTAGTTAGCCTGAATGAAATATATTTTTTTGAGTTTAGCGGTTAAATAACCCCTTTAAATACTAAACTAGCCTTTTGGCTTCTCACACACTTTCATCGACTTTCCAATTCAAGGGAATCAATCCTATTTGGATCCCTGTGTACTTCTCTCATCTTCCATAACTTTGCCCAGTCTTATACTTTTATGCTTTATAGACCTTATTTGCATTTTATTTCTAGGCCTGGCCTGTGGGCTGTCTGTAGGGTAGTTGGTCTAAGGGCCTCTGCCTAGGGATGGACACTGATCCACAATATAGGCCTAGGCAAAGGCCCGCCTTATAAAGTAGCCTACAGGTATGAGGTAAGGTAGGCCTAACTGAAGGAGAATACCATGTCACGCCAAGTCGCTCTCGCTGACGCACTCCCATTCCTGCATTTTCACGTAATTTAATAAAAAATCTCAATTTCCAAGCATCAGCTGTTGTCACTGTCAGTGTCGGCTCTCGATAGTCGATACTGATAGTAGTATGTACAAGAGTAAGGTAAGCCTATGCGGCTACACCTGAAATAGTTTGTCTTTCTATTAGTTAGGGGCTAGGCCTAAGCTGACAATGCATAAAATTAATAAATGTCATTCTATTAATGTATAATATCTGGAGGACATCATAGATTTTTTTTTCGCGGGAAAATTGAATCTTTCCGGAAAACTCACATCACTAGCTCCGGACAGTGACATGCGCTCAGATAGTGACATGCGCTCCGACAGTGACATGTGCTCAGACAGTGACATGCGCTCAGATAGTGACATGCGCTCAGATAGTGACATGTGCTCCGACAGTGACCTGATAGTGATCGGTCACCTGCGCTCATCTCTTTACAAAAACATTAAAATAGGTCGAACAGTGGTCCAGACTGTATGTGAAACTAGCTGGATTTGCCAATGAAGGATATTTTTGAATGGACATTATTTTAACATTGTAAAAAAGTTATTCCGATCTCATCAAACCGTCTTATTAAACTCATTTAGGTCAACTAACTAACTAACTAACTAGCGTGACCATGGCTAGGCCTTTGGTTTATAGACTATAGTTAGGGACCCTGAGAAATAGGAAAAAAAAGTTCTCATTTCAGTATAAAAAAATTCAATTTCAGTATAGGCCCTAGTATAAACTCAAGATAAAGGCATCATTAATTCGTCATAAAAATAGCACTGCAATCACTACCCTTCAGCGAAATGAACACGTATTACACATAAACAAATATTTAGGCCATATAAAGTTAACCTAATTTGAATTAGCTAGGCTTGTTCGATAAATAATATTTTCAACTTTCATGGTGCTAACTATACGTTCAGAAATGTTGGTTTCAATGCCCAATTTTCAAATTAATTGCATATTTTGGAGCTAAAGCTTAGAGGAATTGAGAAAAGTTCCCCATTTTGCTCTAATTTAGCATAAAAACGTGATTATTGTCTTATTTCGCTACTTAATAATGAAACAGTCATATTTAGGGATCATTTAGTGAAAAAGTGATTCACGAAATTTCAGGGTCCCTACTATAGTGTATGGTTGTAAATTCCAAGGCACATTAAAAATCATAAAAATTTGAGTCTACAAAAATCTAGCTACAGCTACATATCTTTAAATGATTTCATGAACGTATCTTTTGTGGTCGCTTATGCACGCAGTTCAGCCGAGTGAGAGCGGCACGGTCGTGGCTCTAGGTCCGTTAGAAAATCTTTGATGTGATTGGCTGACTGATTGGCTAGTGTTCTCCAGCTGACAGTAATGCTCCGTAGTATTGCTCCACAGCCTACCAACCCAGGGGGGTGAGACTCGACGCTCAATCCGCGTTGTTTGGTTGATTTCCGTGCTGTATTCCGACAATCGGTAGACTCGACAAATCTTTCGATTCCGTCTGCTATTTGGTTGACGGAAACACTTCCAACAATAGTAAATTCGTAAACAAAACCCTCCATTTTTTTTTCGATAACATATCATCATATTTTGCTTAAATACCGGAATATTTCGTGATTTGTTGCTCCACACTACACTTATTTGATACTTTATAAGTTGTATATTGTTGCACAATACTTTGTTTCCATTATTATTAATTGGGTGAGCGTAGCGAGCGAAGCGAAAACTTCAATTTCACTGACCCCCCAAAAAATTTAGCTCCAATGTTTTTTTGTTTTTTTTTGTCTGTATTTTTGTCTGTTTGTTAGCAGGATTCCGGGCAAACGGCATAAGCGATCTTGATGAAAATTTGAGGGGACCTTCGTTTTCTCTGAACTTAGAGGTGTATTGTTTTTGGGTACAATCGAAGAAATATTTCTCATGAATATCGTACTTTTACGATTTTTTTGCGATATTTTCGTCCCATTTGGGCCGATTCTGACCAAACGGGTGGAGCTACAACGTTCATATTTCACATGGACATTAAGATTATGGTGATGTAGTACCTTATGAAAGAAAAAGTTGAAAAAGTTAGCTAGAATCCATAGAAATAAAGGTTTTAATATTAGTTTTTCAATTTTTAGTACGATATTTTCGACACATTTGGGCCGATTCTGACCAAACGGGTGGGGCTACAACGTTCAGATTTCACATGGACATTAAGGTTATAGTGATGTAGTACCTTTTGAAAGAAAAGTTGAAAAAGTTAGTCAGAATCCACAGAAATAAAGGTTTTACTATGAGTTTTTTGAGGTTTTATAGTACCAATTAACAAGTTACAATAGAAACTTGACAACAATCACCTACAATGCATTCAAAAAGCACTTGCAAAGGAAAAGTGCAAACAAACGCAAAAAACGCAAACAAAAAACGCTCATCCATCAACACGGCGGGACTTTAGCGTTTTCCTAGTTTATAAACATAGCAATTAACAATCATACCTAAAACTTGACGTTGTTCGCGTTCACAAGATAAAAAACAAAACACGGCTGCACAAAAACTCACTGCCTTATAAATATGCGGCTGGCTAGTTTCTTCTAACATAAGCATGGCGGTGGACACTTAAGATTTTATAACGAAGCTTCCGATTGGCTCAACAATGGTAAGATCCTTGCCACAGACGCAAGTCACGGAATGATTCCGAAAATCGGAAACGAAACTCAAGTCTATGGACGGAATCAGATAATTCAAAACCACGTGGAAGTCGAGTCAGTTGAGTCTCACCCCCCTGGTCTTTGAGTCTCCTTGTAGATAGAGGCGCATTCACTCGGCGTCTTTTGGAACTTAAGCGACCACAACAATAGCAATAATGTGTTCGAGTTGTTTGGACTGTACACTGCACTTAAATGAAGAAAACTATGTTAAACAATATTTCGACAAATATTCATTTGTCTTGAATGCAAACTTAGTCATTTAAGTCACATATGTCAACTTTCATTAAACTCGTGTAAGACGACTGAATAGTTGTCGAAATATTGTTTTGCACAGTTTTCTTCATTTTAAGTGCAGTGTACAGTCCAAATAACTCGGAACACATTATTACCTTCACCTACTCTAAAAGTTTCATGATTATATTAGTCAACAATAGCATTGCGGCTTGCACGCGAGAAATCACCTAAAGATAAATAAATAATAAATAAATTGTATTTAGAGTCTACCCACTCAGTTATATAACTGATTTTCAGTGGGGGACAGTAAATCAAAGCGACCAAGCCAACCCTGTAGGCCCTGACGCAATCAACGAATGAGCAATAACCAACCAAAGATCAATATTTTAAATAGGGAATATAGCAATCGGTGGTATGGACAGTGCGAACACCCGCGGATCAACGCCAGAATCAACAAGGCCGATTCAGAACAACTTCGAATTTATTATGTGCTTCGCTGCTAGGACGGCTACAAAGTCACTGTTTACAAACTCCTAAGACAAGAACTGATGGACTTGAGTCCAAATCAGAAGTTAAAAAACTTCTGACTTTGGCGGGAATCAAACCCTGGACCTTCTGCATTGGAAGCAGATACGCTAACCAAAAGACCAACGAGCCACACAAGATGTGTAGCACTGTGATATAGGGTTGACTGTAGTGGTGGTCACTAAACAGAAAGTTGTGAGGCGGATAACCATGTGTGCTAGTTCTAAGAGAAATGGTTTGGTGGCCAAGTTCTAAGACAACGTTCTAGAGCGGCTAGTCCCCGTGTCGTACGGATGTTCGTTCAACGAGAGGCGACATGGATGGTGACCAATAAGCAGCCCGGTACGAGTGGTTTGGCAAGTTGTTTGAGTTCTTCCTGGATGCGTACGTGTCCGTAATGTTTGTTCAGGTGTCTGGTACGTGACGTGCGGTCGAATGTGGGTGGTCCACACAGGCGGATATCCTCCCAGCAGGCGAGCTTAAGCTGGGTACTACCACTAGTAGCATAGGTTTATTCTGTGTATTTTACCATTCTCTTATGAAGCGTTTATGTCGGGGTTTTATTGTTTAATTCTTCTTTGTTAACTTTTATATTGTTATTGCTCAAAGTTTTGGGTAGGCCTACATGTTTTGTTATGGCCGAGTGCATACTTTCTTAATATTATAATTGCTAGCGGCTGGTCAGTACCAGCAACCACATTCAAAGTACCGTATTCCTAGTTTAAAATGGACATTGAGTCATTGTATACTGCAGAACCAAGTTTTATAATTCTAAGGTTATTTAAAAAAATATTGTAACGTTTTATAATTTTACTTTTGATTAAACTTCGGATTTTGTTGTATTTCCGGTAATTCATCGCTTTACCAACACTGCGTTTTGCCACATACTAGAAGATGTTTCAAGTCTTGGAATATTAAAAATTTCACACGTAAAGAGTTCAATACTTGGCCAATGCTATGCAATGGGTACATAGTCAGTATTTAGGGTTCAGGTTAACTCTATAGGATAGTAGCATTGTGCACGTGATTATCATCAGCTGACAGCCCCGCTAACTCCCAAGTAATTTATTTCAAGAGGGTCTCCAGTCTCCACTTACCGTAGCATCTTCCCAGCGCCCATAGCACTCGTAACAAGAATGTCACGGTAGTAAAGACATTTAAGAAAGTTCCTTCTTATACACCGGCTACCGGCGCTTCGTCAGGGGTCTGCCCGTGTGAGCTCATAGATGCGTAAGGGTCGAGGGACCAAACCATATCTGCCCCGACAGCACTTGAGCGTATGTCACTACCGACGTGACTGGGTTAAGCTGTGGCAGTCGCTTTCCTCTCTCTTTCTCAATGCACGATCTCGCCCTCGTAACGTAGTTTTGTGTATTATCTTTTAATGTACCCTTTTTGAAAGGATACGTTACTAGCCGGTGAGGATGGGGTATTTGTTATGGGATGATTTCTCACGCGCCAGGCAACTATCCATAAGAGTAGCCAAGCTATCGAATAGCTTATGCACGACTGACACCAAGAGTATAAGTCGATGAGAGTAGGTCAGAAGAAAAGTCCTTTCTCCAGTCACCTACGAATTGATGCAATTGAACTCGAAAGTCTGAAATAAACGTCAACTAGCTGTTACGTACCAGAATGCATGGAAATCTAAAGTGAAAGCAAAACTAAAATGATAGAACCTAGACTAATGACGGTATACAAAGATGGCATACAAAGACAACCACGATCAGGAAATGCTTGGAATGTGGTTCCTGGTATGTAGTGACCAGCCACTTGCAAAGATAATATTGTGAAACTATGCACTTGGAGCACAATATGAGAGTTTCAGATGATGTCGCACCGACTGTCACGGCCGACTGGTGGGCAAACATTTTGTTAGCGCCATCTTAACACATTAAAAGGGTGAAATTTATTGAAGATAGTGATACCTTAAAGTTGCATAACATTTGTCAGTTCAAACCAATCGAATATGTTTTCTTATATCTGTTATTAACAGTTTAGCAAGGAAACATTGGAAACTAAAGCTCTGATTTTTTCAAAAACATTTAAAAGCTGGAACCGTGTTAAAGCCGGCCTAAGTGCTATGCCAGCTGGCCACTATCGACGCTTTAGAAGTAGATCTACCGTTTCGTGGCTGACAAAAATATTTCAATGTTACTGGAAGAACCTTAGCTATAAAATATATTGACATTTTGCGTCGTATACATTTCTAAATCAATGTAGGCGATGAAAAGTACACGATTTCTTCCTATCTGCCTATCGTAGCCATGTTAAAATTGCTTTCTTTGCCCACCACGGTTTGAAGTTAGTGCCGTCCAAAGCCTTCCTGAAACTCTTAGTTGTATGGAACATACCCAAGGTAAAAGATTTATTTTTCTCAATAATAATATAAAAGTAAACATAACAATAAAATTAAACAATAAAACCTTGTGACGTCTTTGAACAATTAGTAATGGTAATAAACCTGAGCTACTAGTGGTACTATCCAGCTTCAACTCGCCCACTGAGAGGACATCCTCCTTTGTGGACCGCCACCTTCGACAGCACGTCATGATCCCGACACCTGAAACAAACATTACGGATATGTATGCTTTCCCGGAACAACTCGACCTTCTTACCAACCCACTCCACCGGGAAGCTCACTGGTCACATCCATGTCGCCTCTCTTTGCACTAACTTCCCTGCGACACGGCCACCTTGAACATTTTCTTACAACTCTGCCACCGGCCGCCTAACTAGACACCCCATGTCTCTTGGAACCAGCATATATGGTTCTACGCCTCAACATCTTACAGTTTGGGGATCGCCACTACCTAGGAACCAAAAGCACCAGAATGTTGTGTGGCTCGTTGGTCTTGTGGTTAGTGTCTGCTTCCCATGCAGAAGGTCCAGGGTTCAATTCCCGCTCTAGGCAGAAGTTTTTAAACTTCTGATTTGGACTTAAGTCCATCAGTTCTTGGATTAGGAATTTGTAAATGGTGACTTAAGAGCCGTCCTGGCAACGAGACACATAATTGGATGAGCGTAGCGAGCGAAGCGAAGATTCCATTTCACTACACTGGAGAAAAAATCCGGAATGTTTTTTTTTTTTTTCCTGTATTTTTCTGTATTTTTGTCTGTTTGTCCACACGATTCCGGCTAAACCAATACTCCAATTGCGATGAAATTTTATGGGGGCCTTCGAAATCTCTGAACTTAGAACTGCCACGTTTTTGAGCGCAATCGAAAAATTATTTCTAATGAAAATCGCAAATTTACGATTTTTTTCAATTTTAAAAAAAAATTCTTCGACTTATAACATCTACATGCTTAATCCGATTTTAATGGTTTTTTTACAGAACCTTAATTTTATGAATTAAGATATTCGTGTGAAATTTGAGAACAATCGAAAAATTATTTCTCATGAAAATCAACATTTTACGGGTTTTTTCTTTTTTTTAACAATTCTTTCACTTATAACACCTACATGCTTTATCCTATTGTAATGATTTTTTTACAGAACCTTAATTTTATGAATTTTTATATTCGTGTAAAATTTGAGCGCAATCGAATAATTATTTGTTATGAAAATAGCAATTTTACGATTTTTTTCTTTTTTTAAAATTACGATTAAGAAAAAATAAAAGAATAAAGTTAATTTTTTATTTAATTTAATTTAATTTAAAAAAAATCGACTTGGTAATAATTTTTTCACAAAACAACAGAAAATCTGCATAACACATGGCAGGTCAATGCACCAATTACGCTCATCCAACAACGCGGCGGGACTTAAGCGTTTTCCTAGTAAATTTAAAGTTGTTCTGAATCAGTCTTGTTGATTCTGGCGTGGATTCGCGGGTGTTGGCACTGTCCATACCACTGATTGCTATATTTCCTAAAAAATGTTGATCTTTGGTTGGTTGTTGCTCACTCATCGATTGCGTCGGGGCCTACGGGGTTGGCTTGGTCGCTTTGATTTAATGTCCCCCACTGAAAATCAGTTATATGACTTGAGTGGGTAGACTCTAAACATTTATTTATTTATTTATATATTTATTTATTTATTTATTTATTTATGCCCACCTATTTGTGAATAAACTAGAGAAGGAGTTCCTTACATTGTTTAATCGCTGCTCTATCCCTCCTACTAAGGATGAGTTGCAAGCCTTTGCGACATGACGCCTGGATTATCCAACATCTCTACATTCAGACAATTAGAAGTAGGTAACTTGTAAGTCTAGGCTTTCTCTCTTACCTCCCACCACTAAAAGCGTTGGCTACAGCCGTACAAGTAACTCGTACACGAAGCGCGCTCGTCTCCTCCAACTGCACGAGATGTAAGGCCACGCCGAAAATAAAAATATCCTAGGCTGCAGCCAGTTCTAGTTGTTACTCAGACTAAAGCCAATTAATTTCTTATTCACTAAGAATACCAGTTAAAGTTATTTCTCCTGACTTTCTTCATTTACCCTCTTAGTCCCAATCATAATAGCTTTGGTTACAGCACAAAATTTGTATTTCAGTATGGAAACCCGGAAAAAAGTGTTATTCATTCACAGCTATATAGGCCCTAATGTGCTAGCAATGGAATATTTTCAAGGATTTCTTCAAATTTATTTAAGTATCAGCGTCTAAATTCCGCCATGGAATAAGTACCCCTATTTTGCACCCTTATTTTGACCACTTAAAATTTAAAGAGTAGGATACATACTACATATTGACGAATTGCTTTGGGCAATGACCGCACCCCACTTGATATTTTATAATTTGGCCTTGATTCACATAAAGACGAGCGATAAATAAATTTCTTACTGGCGACTCTGCTGGATACATAGGCAGATAAGCCAACAATCATAGGGATCTTTAACAATATGCAGCTTGCTTAGACAAGTTGATACTATTTGTGTGCATTCAGAGGCTGGCGCGGAGTCGACTATCGACGCTCAACCTCCTGTTTTTACCGGGAAAACGGTTAACAACATCGGTATCATATTTCACAACAACGTTAATAAAAGATCAATTTCAATTTATTTTGGACAACAGCAAATAACAATAGTTACTGTTTTCACCTTTTAGGCCATTTTAGTTTTTCACAAGTAATAACATAAGTATTAAATGTAATGAATTTTGGATGTATTAATACTGTACAGTTTTCCCTCTACCTAATAATAAAATACTATCATGACCACATCACTAATCATTAATCATCTTTCATCACATTGTCTCTCATATTAATACATAGGCCTACTGCCAAAAGCCAATGATACAGTACAGTACTTAAAATTATTACATTATTAGGTAACTTGGATAAAAATAAATGAAGAAAATGAAAAATTCAAATGAATGAATGAAAATATGAAATTTCAAATATTGTACCATTAAACTGATTTATCATTATGGTAGGTCAGTTGCTGTAATAAAGTCAAAAATATCAGAATTAAAAATCCGCCGGGAGGCAAGCGATATCCCACCCCCTAAATCATTCCCTAAAATTGGAATAAATCATGGCTCTTACCCAAAATATAATTTTTATTCAAATTAGTTATTAAAATTATGTTTTAATGTGTTTTAACCCATTAGGTCTATTCTCATTTCTTAAACCACATTTTTTCAACCCCCATCCCTAATAGTTTATATATTATTTTTACCTTGATTTCCAGCATTCACCAGTGAGGCACCTAATGAGTTATCAACATGAAATTTGGCAAAGATTTGGTACAGCCAGGGTCATATATAAATCAAGAGGTCTGAAAGATACCTCTTTCACCGACATCTCGTGGTCAACTCTTGGTGCCATTATTTATATCGCCCTGTGAACTGCATTATCGATTAATGGAAGTTCCCTAGACCATGGTGGTATATATCTTTAGGAGTTTGACAGATCTTGGTCACAAAAGTCATATCTGAAGGCGTCGAAGAAAAATACAATTTTATAAAAACAAAGATAAACAAACTTGGGGGCAAATAGACTGAAGCTAATAGAATTTTCGAAATAATTGAAACAGGCAATTAAAAAAGTGCATATAATGCTTGCCTAGGTCAAGTATCGATATATAATGTTTTTAAAGTTCTATATGATTTTCTTCTAGGCCCGATAGTTTCTCTGGTGAATAGAGAATTTTCCTTAGACATTAGCAGCCATGTTTCTTATTTACGTCGATAATGCAGTTCACAGGGCGATATAAATAATGGCAAAAACGTAGCAAGTCTAAGTTCAGAGATTTCGAAGGTCCCCTCAAATTTTCATCAAGATCGCATATGCCGTTTGCCCGGTAGAGAGCGAACAAACGGACAAAAAAACAAAAACAAAACAAAACAAACAAACAAACAAAAAAACACCCGAGCTAAATTTTTGGGGGGTCTGTGAAATTGAAGTCTTCGCTGTGCTCATCCAATAAACAAGAGTCTTTCTGGTCAAGGTTTGTAGAACATTGGCTAAGATGGAGATCATGTTTTTGTCTTGTGTTGTGCGTTTGTATATTAGCGTTAACTTCAGGGATGTGGATGTTTTTTCTAATGCTTAAAGACTGATTTGAGAAATCTATTAGATCCAGTACGCGTAATTTTAGGGGTGTGCAGGTACCTGAAATTTCGAGTCGAGTCTAAAAAAATTTATGATTTTAATTAGCCCAGATTCGTAGAAATGGCGGAGGTGCCGGGTCACGAGCGAGTGTGAAAACGTAAACATTGTCACCTATTTTTGGCGCTACCTTACCAACCCTGATGAGTGACTGATTAGCCATAATAGTAACCCCAGTCTTTTGATACAAATTTGTATTCTTCTTGGAAGTATTGAACTTTTTTTGCACCCTTAATAAAAATATGTCACAATAATGTTTGTATCAACATCTTCATGTATAGGCTTAATTGAGCGAGCGTCTCCACTTGACTCTTACGGCTCGAATGTCTGTTTTTTTTTTTTTTCTGTTCCTGCTTCGGTACAGGTCGCACCGTTTCTCTGATCGACCTGAAATTTTGCACACATGTACATACCACCTATGCGGGTTGCTGTATAGTTTTGTGGCAAAATTGTTCAAAAAGTTAAAAAGTTACATTCAAGTTAATCGAAAAATTTTTTTCAAAGTAAACGGCGACAAAATCTGAGATGGCCAAATCATTTAGAATGTCCGTCCGGTCACGAATATGTTAATTTTATTTTCATCCGATAAGTAGTGTAGATGGAAATTACATTATAACAAAGTACTGTTATCATGGCAACGGAAAGTCAAGCAGCTTTTTTGGCTCATGATAGCGGTCGAACGGAGGCTCGGATCGAGTTGAAATTTTGACCATACGCAAGCTTCGTTCCCGATTGAATGCCATTAGTTTTGTGGCAAAATCGTTCAAAAAGTTATAAAGTTACATTAAAGTTAATCTAAAGTTTTTTTTAAAAACTAAACGGCGACAAAATCTGAGGTAGCCAAATCATTTAGAATGTCCGTCCGGTCACGAATATGTTAATTTTATTTTGATCCGATAAGTAGTGTAGATAGAAATTACATTTTAACAAAAGTAACGTTACCATGGCAACGAAAAGTCGCACAAGAATTCTGGTCACTATGTACTGCCACCTAGAAGTAATCAAGAGTTAAAATAGTTTTCCCAAAGAAATGATGTCAAGGTCCTCTAGATGGCGGTGGATTTTATCCATTCTCTCCTATTTTACAAATTTTCAGCTAAATCGGTCAAGACCTCAAAGACTTATTGGTATGTAACAGGGAATGTCGTACTCGGGCCGTGTTGCACGTACCGGTGCTCGCTCAACAACGCGACGGGACTTTAGCGTTTTCCTAGTAAAATCAATTAGATGCTATTCTTGTCTTTGCTTTTGGAGCCTACATATTATAGACTATCAATATTATAATCATCATAACTCAGTTCCAACTATGTCGGGTTGAGTGGTGGTTCTCAACCATTATCTAGGGCATGAAACTGTAGATACTAAGCTTGCCAGACTCGGTGATTCTTCCTCATCATCTTTCTCTTCCCCTCCACCAATTTATTCCATTCTCTTCTGTCCTCCCCGTTTTAAAATTTTACCATTTATGGTTAATTATTCTCTGATAAGACGGTAAATTTACCGACTCACATCACTATTAATATATTATATTCAAAATTTGAGTTTTAAAATTTTCATTTTACATTAACTCGACTTGCGTTTAGCATAACCTAAAAATTATCTTCTTCTTTTCATATGCCAACACTTGACTCGTCATCATGTGTTTTCTAGTCTGCCATTCTAGAGAGAGGTAGGAATCCTGTTTCCTCTGATCCATGTTATTTGAAATTTTGTTCTATTCAATTTTGATATTATGTAGGCCTACCTTCAAAAATATGTTTCCAGTCTTGTTTGCCAGCTCCACACACAATATTATTCATTTCCCACTTTCATGCCGTTCCGTACATTCCATATTCCCGGTTAGTTTTAGGATAGGCCTACGGTAATTTCATCATAACACAAACACAAGTCTCTTCACTTCCATCAGGGGTAGCCACAGACGGTGTTGTTTATCTTGCATCAAGAACATACTGTCTGTTTGGTCAACCTGAATGACCGGTAGCAAGGAAATAGTGTTGACGTTGACATGGCCACCTGTAGCCTGACCTAAAACCAACTCTTCACTAACTAGCTCGCAAAGTGTTGGATCAGGAGCGTCCCATACCTAGTTCCTTCCACCTGTCCTAGTCCTGTTCTCCCACAATCTTACATAATAGTCCAATACTGAATATTCCACTTCCGTCAAATACTGTAAAGATAGATTTTTTAGAAGAAGTATTTCGTCCCGATTACAAATATGGACTTTTTTTGTCCGTGAAATAATATTCCAATGATTTATAGCCGTTTAAAAACAGCATTTTTAAAAATATTTTAAGTGCGGCAAAAACGACGATGCCATCAGAACTGAGTTGCCTCCAAATGGGTGTTTCCCTGCAAATGCAGAGCCTAGCGTAGCCTACAGTAATGTAAACAGATGGCGGACATTTTACATTTAGCGCCTAGCCGGAAAACGAGAAAAGTTGAAATTGCTCTCAAAAAACAAAACTGAAACGGTCCTAGGTCTAGGCCCAGGGCCCCTATTCAGTAACTTCACGGGTTCAACTCGGCCACGGGACCGACTCTGAAGTTGTTGGTCGAGGTCGAAAGGTATGATTTACATGGCAGTGGACGGTCAAATGTGAACAAATGATTCGCAGTCAGTTGTCAAATATTCGAAATGACAGATGTGTGTATTATTTCAATCGGTGAGAAATTGGATTTAAATGGTATAATTTCATGAAAAAAGGGAACGTACAGGACTTTTAGGGGTAGGCCCTTACTAAAGGTAGGTTTTCTTTGAGCATACTATTGTTATTCGTTTGAGAAAGTTAATAATCTGGTTGTGTTTACGTGTAGGCCAAGGCTTATCATACACCATTTTTTTTTTTAAAATTTAACCGAGTCGGACTGGGTTGTCACGGATTATATCGCAAAGGTATCGACCTCAACCGGGTCGATCACTAACAACCGAGTCGATTACGGTAGAAAACGCCCGGGCCCAACTCGGTCAGAGTTATAGAATCGGGGTCCAGGCTTAGAAAATTATTTATGATACATCAGTCTAGGCCAATTGTTGCTGTAGGACATAGGCCTTGATATGTGAATACTAAAATTACTCACTTGACAAGCCCTAGGCTTAGTGCCAACCCTAGGCCTACACGTCCATGTTCTGACACACATCCCGCACAAAAAACTTACTTTGACGACATATTAAAGCCTATTGTAGATAAAGAATAGCATGATAGCCCTAGGCTGGGTAAAAATTCAAGACAAAAATGCTCGTATTCCTTTATCGCAATGATCTCGCGCAATCTTCTGTCACATACGAAAAAAGAAAACGAAAAGTCTGTGAAAATGTACTTCCTTCTTTGGCTCATCTGGCGATTTAAGTGGCTGTGGAGTTGTGTTTGTTGTTGAGCGGATGGTTGAGCACCACCGTCTGTATGTAAATATGTACATCCAGTATATGCGTACATTTAGGCTTCAAATTTGCCTCGACTCTACACAGTTATGACGTAGTACCGTCCAAAGATGGTGCACGCTTGTTTTTGGCGCGCAAACCAAACTGGGGTTCAAATTTACTTCTTGTTTAAATTGCACAAAATATATATATTTTTTTTTTAAATAAAAAAAAGTGCAGTGGCTATTAAGACATAGTATATATATATAGCTCAGAAACTCAGAAACTGGGAGCTATCTCACCAACACATCACCAGATCTCGCGAGCCTCCTAACCTGAACAACAGGTAGCAGGCGCGCCCTGCTCTGCCTCCCCTAGACCAGCGGTTCTCAACCTTTTTTCCGCTGTGACACACATGACTGAGTACGTTCCCGTACGGGACACACCTACGTGGGTGTACCCACATTTCATCGAAATAATATTTAAGGAAGACAAACTGAAGCGCATCTCACTATCAACATCAAGGAGTCTCGATCTGTTCTCTGACTTGATTGTTGTAAAAGTTGAAAAAACTGCCTAACGCAGGTATGAAGTGGAGAAGGGAAGTAAAACACATTAGCCTTGTTAACAAAATGGGATGTCTTGAAATCTTGATTTTAGAGCTGTATCTGAAGTAAATTCAATCAACTATTCTTTTTCTGGATATATGCTAGTGTATGACACGTTTATGAGCTCACTTAAAACTGCAAATGTAGAAAACCCATTCTATTCCTTTTTTGAAATGGAAGTAAAGTATTTCCAAACCCACCTGAAGACAGGTCAAGTGTTGAATATATCTTTCTTGAACTGATCTTTAGATTTTATATCCAGCTTATAATTGATGCATTCATTGCAGCTGGAAAAATTGACATATCGTCTTTCTTGATTGATGATGTCCACAACATTAGTTTGTTCGAAAAGCAAAATTGGTAAGGTAGCACCAAAAATGCGTAGCGATATTTACGTTTTTACACACGCGCGCGACCCGACACCTCCACCATATCTAAAAGAATTGGTACGAATTTGCTGTAGGCTACCCGGCACCGCCACCTAAATCATGTTTTTTAAAATTGATTTCGAGTACCACTCGACTCGAAATTTTGGGCTCACTTTCTATTCACCCCTAGACTTTGGCGGTATATAGCGTTCATGTTAGTAGTGTACATGAATAGACTTCAATATAACAATAAATAAACACAACACTTGTGACACACCTCACAATTTGATCGCGACACACCAGTGTGCCGACACGTGGTTGAGAACCGCTGCCCTAGACCTAGTTCCACCTGCCACCACTCACCCACAGCGCCTTCATTGTACATACCATGCTAGCTTTAGAACTACTTTTAGTATCTCTACTCACGCTGAGTGATAAAGACCACGAGTTGGTCGAAACGTATCAGCATAATTTGTCTACTTCATCTATTTGTGTCTGTGCAACCTACCTAACGTTTTTCAAGGTAAGCTGTCGTCCTTCTGTACCTTTCCCCCACTGAAACATGTTTATTCATGTTCCCAGTTTAAGTATCCTAGCCATTTAGGCCTCATCTATACCTAAGCAAACTATATATATATATATATTATTTGACGAGTGTATTAAACTACTAACCGAGGTCTATATTTTTTAACACTTATTGTGTGAATTTTCGGAGACGTCCGTCTCCATTGTCAGATATATATATAAATAATATAAATATATAAATAATATATATATATAAAATATACGTGGCATTGAAACCAAAAAACCGATTACTTTAATATATATATTTCTGACTCCTGTTTCCAACTTGAGTTAGGTCAGGGGGTGGCTATAGCCACCCATTTTCTAGGGCCTTTTATGAGTTGTTAACACCGGCTTGCCAGGCCTATCATGTCCTCTTCAGGTTCACTCGCACTTCTTCCCACCAGCTCACGCCATCCACTTCTGTCTTCCCACACTTCTCACCTCTTTCCTGTATATCATATATAAGAATACATATATAAGAATTAAAATAAAATATAAAATAGTAAGTGGAATACAGTATTCCCTATTAATCAGTTTTAATTATTCCAGACCCTGAATAAGTAATATCAAACAATCAACATAATAGATTGTAAATTTGCTTCTCTATTTTTATTTTATTTTTGATTAATATTTTATATTCTTTCCCATATTAATAGTAGTAATACTGTAGGCCTAATATCTCTTATCTGTGGTAATAGATTTGTTTTGACCACTTTGCTAGTTAAATTACCAATTGACGACTCAAAATGGGCGGAGCTTAAAACGATCAGTAGGTCACGTGACTAGTATTGGGTATAAATCCTCATTTCGCAAGTTGGCGCCTGCTGAACGGCGCATCACTTAACACGCTCTAACTTTTATTCTATTCATTATTTGGACAATACTTAAATGAATAATATTTAGCACCACATATCATTCCTTGTAATAGCAATTATTTTGATTTTTTTGACAAAGTCGTTAGCTTGTTATAGCAATGTACGCATCACACAAGTGAAAATTATCAATGACTTAAGTTTTCTCATTAATTAATTTGACAAAAAACTACTGATCGGATTTCGACAAGAATTCTTTGTAAAAATGCATCAGACTGTTTAGACAAGAAATATACTAACTTTCTAGATAGAAAGTGCACTGAACAAAAATTTACAGCATAGAGTAATATGTAGCGTGCACTTTTTCACGGCTCATCCGCACGTCAAGAGTGCGTATTTTGGATAAAAACACATACCTTGCATATTACTTTATGCTGCAAAGTTTCGTTCAGTGCACTTTCTATCAAGAAAGTTAGTTTATTTCTTGTTTAAACAGTCTGATGCATATTTTTAAAGAGGTCTTGTCGAAATCCGATCAGTAGTTTTTTGTCAAACAAATTGTTGAAGAAACTTAAGTCATTGATAATTTTCACATCTATGATGCGTACATTGTTATAACAAACTAACGACTGTGTCAAAAAAAATCAAAATAATCACTATTACAAAGAATGATATATTAGCTAAATATTATTCATTTAAATATTGTCCAAATAATGAATTGAATAAAAGTTAGAGCGCGATAAGTGTTGCACCGTGAAGCAGGCGTCAACTTGCGAAATGAGGATTTATACCAACTAATTCCGCCATGTTGCCTCGTGACGTCAGGAGGCGGGTACATTTCAAGTCGTCAATTGTATTAATTAATAATTAACATAAATTAGTATTTTATCTTTTTGTATCAATCCATTTTAATATTAGCTTAAATCAAGCTATGATTTTTTATCTTAACAGTTTGAATACACCATATTCCTTGTTATTGATATTAATATTGTTGGCAGCTAATAAATATATGCACCAATAATAGATTTAGACGGAGGATCTGGGTTCAATCCCTGTTCGGGACACATCTATTTCAATGTTGTTCCATCTTTGTAGATATAGTCGTTTGAGGTCCCTAGTTTTGACCACGTACACCCCACCCTACACACAGTAGGCCTATTAGTTACACAAATGATTTTCTCATCATTAATTATTTCTCCTGGTTCACTGTACATAAAACCGAACACTGCGCACCCCTAGTATCCCTCATCTCTCCTCTGCCACTGCTTGCTGCTGCACAGACATCGTTGTTAAAAAATATTCAAGACTAGGTATCGGTTGCTTCAGTGTTGACTGTATTTTATTTTTTGGTGTAGAGATAATCTAGAAGGCGCCCACCACAATGTAACAACTTTTCAATCACAATTACAAAATGCAGGATGTTCGTTAGATTTGTCGAGATACAAATTTGGTAGGGTTGTGGGAACCCACTTTTTTTACTTCAAACTTTCATATTTCTGAAAGTTGAACTTCACAAAAATTTTGAACTGAACTCGAACTTAAAGGATATCAAACAGTTCATCATCAGTATCCATTACAGTTTCCTGCTTCTGACAGGGTCAGCTTGGGTTTAGCATGGGCAAAAACGAGCTTTATACTACTTAATAATTACAAAAATATTAAAATTTTGAAAAGTCGCGCCTAAATGAAAATTTGAAAATATATTCAGATGTTGAATATTTTTCTAAAAATAATTTCTCGGGGAAGAATTATTTTTAGATTGCCTTGGACTAGACTCAGCCGGATCGCTGATGGTTAAGAAGGGTTTAGAGAATATCAGAATAGCACAATTTATAATTATGGAAGGTAATTAAATTTAAATTCAGTCAAAATTAATTAAAGGGGCTAAAAACCCCAAAAATTATTTTTTACCACGTGATCTATAGCACAATACTACACTTAAATGACCGTTTAAAAAATGATATCTTGTAACTGTGATTAAACACGAATTTTTTAATTTTTTTGATCCAGAAATTGGCAAAAATTGGTGTTTTGGAAAATTTCCTAAATCGGCTTTAACTTACTTCTTTTTTGGTCCACATAGATACTAGAGCATAGTACCAATCTAAAATGCCCCTTTATAACATCGTGTCTTGAAACTGTGCCCAAATATACCCTCAAACACGCAAAAATATGCATTGCAAAATCACACCACATCTTGGTAATCGGCATATTTTGACCGAACTACTTGCCTAAATTACAAAACAAAATATAGAGAATTTACAGAAAAGGCTGTCGAGTACGTCAATAATGGCCAATATTTTTTTGGATCAAAATCCTCCAAGGTCACGGGGCATAAAGATCGTCCCCATGTTATTTCTTATGGGAGATTTTTGCCGATGGGACCTAGCTCGAAAAATGTCATGTTGACAATTTTTTGGTAGGTCATGGTGGCCCCAATAATGTTTCTGTTAATTGCTAAATTCATTACTAGTTAGCCTGAATGAAATATATTTTTTGAGTTTAGCGGTTAAATACCCCTTTAAGGTAAAATGAGTGGAAAGTTTCAACGATAAAAAGTTCACAGAAAAACTAGTTAAAGATGGTTACCTATAATCATCCAGACTCCAGGTCTAGGTAAAGCTTCACAGTTAATGAACACAAAAGACGGGGTTATTCAGTAATAAATAATAAATTAAATCATTATTATTATTATTGAACGGTTTTCAATAAAAAGGTTTTTGTACACTATTTAGGTGTAGCCACACAGGTCACTCATTCACTTACAGGTTGTTGTCTCTCGTGCATAAGTTGTCCACTCTACGGTATTGGATTATCTTTCAAAAACACAGGTTATCCTTCACTTTTGGAAGTTCAATGAAATGTAGGTCAAGTTGAATAAAAATTAAACTAAAATGCTGGAAGAGCTTAAATATTTCTGAAATAGTTAAGGGAGATAAATGATATTAATGATGTTCAGGGAAATATTAAGAAGTTAAATAATAACAAGATAACCAAGAGGTATTACGTATTCACACGGTGTTTTATGTACTGAGCACAATGGTACATAAATGGCAAGAGTACACCAATAACAATCAAATTTCCAATCTAGCCAGCTAGCAGCTGTTCAAATCCCTACTATAGGTGGTCTGTTCCACACAGTATTGGTTTTACCAATTAGTCAATAAAGACTTAAATTAAATACATGTAGTTATCAATACTCATCGTTCAGTTGGGCGAAGCGACCAAGTATTTGAAAACATGATTTCGACTGGACGGTCCTGGGTTCGGTACCAGGCGGACGCTTCACTACGAAACTGCTACCTCGGTTCGATTCCCGCTCGCATCGCTCTAGGCTGCTTCGTATGTGAAACACCTCAGCTGGGCTCTCCAATCTCGTCGACCCTGACCTGCGCGTATCTGTCCGGCTGCTACGACGTTCCACGAAAAGCAACTAGTTTCGGATTCCTCTGTTCTTAGCTCGAAAATTAATAAGCACGGCACGGCTACTCTTGCTGCAAAGTTCTCATTTGTTTCTAACGTTCCACGGTTTGGCCTTCACAACCACCACTCGTATGACTCACTAAGCTTATCGATCGCTCTCGCACTTTCTACTACTCTCGCAGAAATCACGGTTCTAGTTCTCACTCGGCACTCCTGATCCACAAAGTTCCACAAAGCTCCACAACTCGCTGTTCTCTCGACGACGACCAAAGACTAAGCCCTATTATGAGCCCTCTGTCTCTCTCTCTCACTTGTTCCAGGCTAAATTCACTTATCGAGTCGATTGATTCGACTTAAACGCACGTTGCCTACTCCTGGCAAACACTCTGTCCTTTATTATGATTGGCGCAAATGCAGACCTGGGTAGTAACGTAACGGAAGTAACGCGTTACTGTAACGAAATTACTTTTTTCAGTAACGAGCCAGTAATTTAATTACAATTTTCTCAATGTAACGGAAGAGTAATTTCACTACTTTTATCATTGTAATTTGGCGTTAGTAACGCATTACTTTTGCCGCGCGGCGCGACCCGTGCCTTTGTGTATCAAATATCAGTCACTGGGTCAGTGCGCCTGCTGCTTTCTACGTATCGCCCGCTTGAACAATGTGCATGTGCATGCAGCATTTCTGACATTTCGTAGGTCTGACATTTCGTAGGTCTGATCGAGAGATTTCGAGTCCCGAGTTTTTATTTCAGAACCTAGCCATGTTTACTTTTGGTACTTCCGCCTATGACAAGCGCCGTTGATGACGTAATTATCTACTTGACATCAAACATTCAAGTCTGTGTCAAATAAATCGATAGTCGAATTGTTACACTTGTAGTGTAGTTACAACATTTCGCCGATAGATGTCACCCGCGTAATCAATAATTTACTATACATCTATACGTCGATATCTACAATATCTCTGTGATAGGCCTCCGCTGGTTTTAAAGTGTGGGCGTGGATAACACCCTGTCTGAGACCCCCCATCGGCAGACAAAGCACTTGCGTCATACCCGTCCGCACGTCAGATACATTTTAAATTGAAAAGTAATTTTTGAAAGTAATTTCACTACTTTTTTTCATAAAAAGTAACGTAATTTCATTACTTTCTTGGAAAAGTAACTAAACAGTAATTTAGTTACTTTTTGGCTGAAGTAATGAGTAATGTAATTTCATTACTTTTCAAAAGTAACTTACCCAGGTCTGCGCAAATGATACTAAGCTCAGTATTCAAGGCTAGTGATGCAGATGACCACACTATTGTACTTCCTTCCAAGTGGCTAACTCACCCTAAATGTGTCCTAAATTCAATAAAGTGTTGATACTAACTTGCAGTGTCCCATATACTACTTTCAAAGAGATTCTGGCGATCTAAACTCGTAGAAATAACTACTTAGCAAACTCGGCTGCACGTGGTTGTCTAAATAGCTATGACGCTCCTGCCAGACAAACTGACGCCAACTATCGCGAATAATAATCACTTTAATTCTCCACGATCTATGTACCGATTTCGACGATTTATAGCTCAAACTGCATAATATGATGCAACAATATGTCGTAACTTTTTAGGTGGATACTCCGCAAAAACACTGATTTTACCGAAATATCTCTGGACCCCACATAAGGCCCGACCCTCCTCACGGTAACCTTCGACTTCTCCTACTTAGCTAGCCATCGTTCCAAAACTGCTTCCGGATGTTCCCTAAGACAAAGAAATCCATTCCCTGTCTATCGCTCGACCAATCACAGTGCCGCATCCCTTTAAATACTTGGCTGTACGTTGTTTTTGACTACTGAACGTTACAAGAATTGCGTATTTAGCCCGCCACAAACATGACATTAAAATACACAAAATTACACAGAGTTGTATAAAGTGTTCTGATAAGAGAATTAGATCGCTAATTACTAGGAAAACGCTTAAGTCCCGCCGCGTTGATGGATGTGCTTTTTAAAGTTTTTAGTTTGCGTGGGATATCTTTACTTTTGCAAGTGCTTTGTTTTGTTGCCTACGCATTGTAGGTGATTGTTGTCAAGTTTCTATTGTTTCTTGTCAATTGATATTATTTACTGTAAAAAACTTCATTAAAAGCTTTATTTCTATGGATTCTGGCTAACTTTTTCAACTTTTTCTTTCAAAATGTACTACATCACCATAACCTTAATGTCCATGTATAATATGAATGTTGTAGCCCCACCCGTTTGGTCAGAATTGGCCCAAATGGCACGAAAATATCGCACAAAAAATCGAAATAAATCGTAAAAGTACGATATTCATGAGAAATATTTCTTCGATTGTACCCAAAAACGTGGCAAGTCTAAGTTCAGAGATTTCGAAGGTCCTGTCAAATTTTCATCAAGATCGCATATGCCGTTTGCCCGGTAGAGAGCGAACAAACAGACAAAAAATACAAAAAAACAAACAAACAAACAAAAAAAACAAAAAAAAACACCAGAGCTAAATTTTTTGGGGGGTCAGTGAAACTGAAGTCTTTGCTTCACTCGCTACGCTCACCCAATTAAATAGTTATTATCAGATGAAATTCATTATTTAAAATTGTTTGAAAGGTAAACTCAAGACTGTTGCTAAGGAAAATTAATTCAGTAATGACTACCTGGGTGCCCTCTATCGGCTGACTGTGAAGTGCATTATTTCCGGTAACTAATTATGCATAAATGAGATCGCTGAAGGCTAATTAAGTAATTCACTTATACAAACTCATTAGTTCGATGGAAATACAAGTAAATAATATTAGCATTTTTAATTAAATGGATTATAATAAAACAATACATTTCGAAGAGGCAGTGACTTGTCATAGATATTATTTGAAAAAATAGGCGGCAAGGTTGGTCCGGCTACGAGCAATCAAATTTTTCCACTTCATTCTATCTTCCCACAATAGGGAACTAGCCTTCAAATTCCAGAAATCGAATATGTTAAAGATAACATCTAAAAAAAATAACATAAAAGTTTTTTTTTGTCTAAGGATAATACTTTTCTCAATATTTAACATGGAAATTTGAATTTGGCTTCCCGCCACAAGACAACACGAAAAGTAGTGTGACGTCAGACTGCTGAACGCAGCCTAGCCCAGACCCAAAGGCGCACCGCTCTCTAGATATAAATGGTAGATATTCTATCATCCAGTCGGCGGTGGATCAAACACATCCAAGCAGACAGCTGCTGCCGTCACTGCGCCTGCTGTCATTCCTGCTATCGTTTCTCAATGATCCTTTTGATTGATTTTAAAAGAAATGACGCTTTATAAGAGGTGCAAGGTACCAATGTGTTTAAACACCACTCTAGAAACACCGGTGAAAGTATTTATATATGTGCCAAAAAGAACTAAACAGGTGAAAATAATGGTTAAACGTAACAAGACGAGAATATGTCGAGGAGTCATATTGCCTAGCCAAGGTGGGCCTAGCCTACCGCTGCAAATTCACTTTACCGTTGTGAATACCACTTTGATGTAAGTAAATGATATTAATTGGTCTACCTACTACTTTTTTATTTTGCAGGTTAGCTTCCTATGAGCTTCTAATTATTTACCTCGGGATTATTATAAGCCTAGGACCTATACATAACTCATTTTCTCGCGGGGGAAATATTACTATGTAGTTGAAATTTTTGAATTTGTGACATTCTCCCATGCGAGAAAACGTCTCTGCCCTAGGCTTATAATCCCAAGGCAAATTTTGCTGCGAGAATATTTGGCCGGAGCCTAACAGAAGCTTATAGGAAATTCACTTGTGAATTAAAAAGCTAGTAGACCAATTAATAATATTTACTTGCATCAAAGTGGTCTTCACAACAGTAGAGTGAATTTGTAGAGGGGGCGTCCTCCTCGAAACATTCTCGTGCTGCGGCTTTGAACAATTCTTTTCGCCTATTTGTCGTTTGGTTCTTTTGGCACGTGTATAAAATGATCTTCTCCGGTGTTTCTACAGTGGTAGCCTTTGCCCTCTTGGTAGACCTAGGGCCGAGGTAGGCCTATCACTACGCCCAGGTCTAGGCGCATATTTAAATATAAAATGTAAAGCCCTACCCAACATCAATGAAAATTATGACGAGAATTTCTATTCTAGGTTACCGAAAGACCGGCCCTATAGCTAACCTAAAAACTAGGCTAAGGATACAGGAAATGCCTCTGCCTAGCCCTACCTAGGCTCTAGGCTATGTCTAGGGCATCCAAATGGACATTTTATAGAATTGGTTTACCTAACCTAGGGCAAAGACACAGCCTAGGGCGTAGGGCCTAGCCTAGCGCAGCCTTGGATGACTGTGTACGACTACGCCAGACCATAAACCTACAAATTCTTTCCCATAGAGAAATAACCGGGGCTCTTTCCCACCAATGAGAAATAAATCGCTTTCTAGTCAAGGTCGGGTAGACGCACTGTCAAAATCACGGGGTTCTTAAGTCATGGTCGTCATCTTTGTCATCGTTCGTGTTGTCATTGTCAAAATAGTCCGATTATTGATGAGCACGGTCCACTGGATTGCCTCTAGGCTTCGCTGCCGCGCACGGCCGCTCGTCGAACTGTTGTTGTTGTTGTTGTTGTAGTAGTATTTGTTTCTTGATAAATACAAACTACAACGAAGAGCATGCTGCAAGCTACGTAACGCACTTGAACCAACAACAAGCGTTTGCGCGGGGGTTCAAAACCCTATAACTTTGTACCCCCGTAGTTACCACGGATGATTTTTTTTTTAAAATCTTTCAATTGTGAAGTTTATTTAACCCTCCGTCTCCAGGAATTTATAAACATCACTCGCGTGGGATTTGTAAACCCCAAATTATTTTGGGCAATTGTGCAGAAGTATGTTTTGGTATTCTGCTGTCATATGATTGTGGAATACTATGTGGTGGTTTTTACTGGACACGGAAATAATGCAATACCTTTTTTATGACAATTTATTTTATGTAATTTTCAGTTTAAAAAGGACATTTTCAAATTTCAAAAGGTGTCCATACATGCAATTACGTTTTGTTCACTTCTATATAAGATGAACATTAAATTGCAAGAAGAATTTTTCCAAATTCCAATATTCCAATTAAGCCAAAATAGCATTGATTTCCCCTGCCTCTTACTGTAACGTGTCCTCGCCGTGGGGTTTCAGAACCCCAGCCAAGTTTAGACCGCAATATAACGACACTAAAAGCCCTAATGATTAGAGGGTTACAAATTTCGCTAACAGATAAGAGTGACTTGAAGGTACTGAGAATGTAGAGTCAGTAAAACAGTCTGATACAGAGAAACAGAGTTGAATGTAGACCCTGGGGTTTGTAGAACCCCACGCAAGTGACGGAGGGTTAAATGTGTTCTATAAATAATAAAAAATGAAAAACGTGAATTTGAGACCAAGGCTAGTTCCCTATTGTATCTCTTCCACATCTTCCCAGCTCTCTCCTCTTGCCTCCAAGTCTCAAAGTCTATGATGTCGTTCCATCTCTTTCTTGGTCTACCCCGTCTTCTTCTTCCTTCTTCAATCTTTCTTTCATACATTTTCTTAGGCATCCTATTTTCCCCCATTCGTTTCATATGTCCATACCATCTCAACCGTGTCCTTCCTATCATGTTACTTAACTTCTCCACACATAACATTTCTCTCATGTCCATGTTTCTTATTCTATCCCTTCTCGTCAAGTGCCCACTGTGCTCCTCAGGAATCTCATCTCTGCCGCCTGCATCTGACTCTCCTCTCGATCTCCCATCGTCCAGGTTTCTGCTGCATTCGCAATGATCGGTATGAGATTCGTTTTATATAGTGTCATCTTACACTTATCAAACATCAAACAGATATAAAAGTAAAATAGTGATGAGTCTGGACCGGCATCTCCACCATCAAATGTTTTTTGATATTAAATTTGTACCTGTAAACTGAGGACCATTTTTTGACAATGGAAATAATAGGTGCCCGCACACCACTACAAACTAGTAACCAAAAAAATCGAACTTCATCTTTTTTTTCACTCAAACTCGAACTTGTTTTGAGTTGGGATATCCAACGTTTGCACATCCCTAACATTGGATACATTTTAAATTTGATTTGATTAATTTGTTTCTTGACGTTGGTATTTTCATGCAATTGTGCTGTAACTGATAACCGAGTGATGCGGATGATGGTTAACTCCTACGCCTACGTATTATGCAGGATTCGAACCCATGTCCCTAGTGATTGCTCTGGGACAAAACTCTAACCAGATGATCCGCTGCAATAGAACAATAGGCCTATTTCTCAGCCTTTGGGTAGTATGACAGCATTGAGTAGCATTTATTTATTTACCTCCATCGAAACTCTGAATTGTGAAAAAGAGGGTTCGATCCCCGGCCGGGACACATATTTTTGAACAATGCTCTAATTTAATTTACATTGTACGTAGTTTCTTACTTTCCATTAAAAATACAAACATCATAAATGGTGGGTAGGCCTGGCTGAACCAAAAGTAGATGCCACAGTGTCCGTTTACTAAATAATCAACTTCAAAATGCTATTGGCTCCAACAGTTCAGAAGTCCTTGGCAGAGGATTGCCCAAAGTCTTCAACACACTATGATAATGATTCGAATATAACACACCACTCGCTCTCCCTAAAACTACCCCCAAAAATGCGAAAACTACTTTTCAATAAGAAAATCAATTTTAAATCCGCGGTGGCATCTTACTTCGGCATAGTGCATGGGTTTCCTAGATGGCAATATACTGAAATAATATTTCTCGATTTGGTTAGTCGTGAAACACTCCCCTAGGTGTAATTGTTATTATTTACTACAATTCAGAAATTAAAAAAGTCCCGCATGCGGGAAATCCGTGGTTCGATTCCCGGTTGGGGCGGACTTTTTTAATTTCTGAATTGTAGTAAATAATAACTGAAATACTAGAGACAGTAAGCAACAAAAATCATCGTCGCCCCATATATTTTCCTCTTGCAGCCATCTCATTTTCTACTGTATATATACCCTGGCATCACTACACACTCATCATTGCACAAATTCTAAAATCACCCCTAAATATCTAGTTTTTCCCCCACATTTAATTTAAACACCCTAGAACCGTTCTGCCTCCAGCAACAAGTTATCTGCTAAGATCCTCATACATTAACATACTATTTATACCCTTGCAGCAATACCGTTACTATGGTTTACACTTCGTAATATATACATATTCTTTGTTCATCCCTAAGCACACCCACGTGTTTATTATAACATTTTACCTTCTGCATGTAAATCATTGTGGAACCTGGTTAAACATAGTATTTGAGTCACCTTTTACTTTCTAATTTTATATATATAATGTCACATTGGAACTAATATATATCATAACATGTCGCCCTATTTTTTTAAGGATTATTCATTCCATCTCCCAAGATGGCATTATCTATCCCAATGTATTGATCAAGTGATTTAAAACAGACATAGAAATATTGAAATATGAAATCTTAGAACCTACTCCCTTGCCCCGTTGCCGCCGAACTTCTACACTATCATACTGCTCCACCCGGTTGTCCTTACTTTTTCCACAATTCCCTCCATTCCTTAAAGGAATTGTTGCGGTTTGCAGAGTAGACTTTTTAATACAAAGAGTACATTGATTCAATTCGAGGTCACATACTACACAATAGTATCTACTTACTACTTAGTCTACGTACATGCTCAGTAACTATCACTACGTACATACTCGCACACGCAAGGTCTGATTGAAATCCTGGATACAGTTTCGATCCATGACAACACCACTTTACGTCTGGCAGTAATATAGTATGTCTTTATTCATTTAGTTACAGAACTAGTATCATTCACACTGATTTCAAATCCAATACAGGAGTCAAGTAGCCTACAAACTAAAAGACAATATAGCAACCTAAATCTAAAAATACAAAATTATTATTATTTAAAATGTAGACTTAAAATTTTTTTTCAACTCCCTCCCATGACCGAGACACATCCTTTATCACCACTTAGTTACGATGGATGGAATGCTATTTAATGAATTAATTAGTTTAGAATTGTTGGATTGACGGATATTTTTTCTAAAAGCACAACACACAAACAATAACCACAGTCGGAAATAAAAAAACACTTACCAAAAGTGTGAATATTTTAGATGTTCTGCTTTCTTCCTCAGACGGGAGGAATTGTACGTTACAGTTCGAAACCCACACAATATACGGTAGGCTAGCAGAAATAAAAAAAGTAGGCCTAGCAGTTGGTGAGCTTAAAGAATAGATCGGGAAACTCGTATTGGTTGCAAGTGTGGGCAGTGTGAACCTATAAAGTGTGATGTTGAATCTATTTGTGTAGAGTTAGTCGGACAAAATGCCAAATAATGTTAACGATTGTAAATTAAGTGGCTTAACTATTTTTTAGTTAGTCTCAAACACTTAAAATTTTACACAAAATTAAATAGTCGCATGTCAATCTTGTCTTGCAAATAAAGTTACATTGTAAACGTCCAAATTAATATGAAGAGCGAGTAGCAAATCAATGACGTTGTAGCTGAATCCCCTTCTCTCACTAGCTTGACAGAATGCCTTGCACCATTTGACAATACATTCTTTACACATACCATCTTACCATAACCTTATTTAGTAATACCAGAACTCCAAAGGTTGTTGTTAACAGTGGTGAGTCATGTGTGTGTGACCCGGAATTCCTTCCTACCCTACCTAAGGACTGGATCCAGCATGGTTCTTCCTACCTTACATATCGGCTGGAGTCTCACATTAAGCCTAGACACCGTTTTTATTACTCACTTTAACCACGGTTTGCCGATAGACATCGGGTAGCTGTTGTAGTGTGAACGCACGGAGTTAACGTAACACTAGTTGGAATTTCCAACCCAAGTCGAAATCTGAAGTTTTGCGTAAGTTTCAATGAGCCGGCGCACACTGCGTGCGCAGATTGCAGACGACGTAAACAAACTACATTAACGTCAATATATACGCAATATTGCTGTTGATTCAGTACATGTATTCAGGTTAACTATAATGAGTCTCAGACTTAATACATTTATTATCACCCAAATCCCTTAATACAATAAGATACATTATAATGTTATGTTACCATTGTTTTGATTGGCTGACGATTGGACGATACCCATGTAACCCGGGAATGTCGGTTACGCCGAACGTGCGTTCACGACGGTTGGAAGAAGCCATTAGAGTTAAAAAGGGTTCTTACAAGTTGACATGCATCACCTATACCAGGGTCGCTACCTATCTTGTCTTAAGAGCCAATTCTGATAGAAACTTGAAACTGATTCTATATGAGCAAGTATGTATTATGTAAAAGTGAGGTTTCAAGCAGCACTGTAATTTTGTGGCGAATTTTTGATTCTATTTAATTTGAAATATGTCGGTATGGAGTGACAGTTTTTACTATGATTGTTGAAAAAAAAATCGTTTTAACTAGCACAAAAGTAGAACTTTACTTTATTTCAGCACAGTATTTTCGGATATGACGTGGGAAAACTGTTCTATGACTTCAAAAATTGTCACTTAATGTTACTTTTTTATTGGAAGAAAACTCGCATATTACACCCTATTTGTCAGTACAGTCACTGTTACTGTTAAGTGTTAATACGAACGATTTGCATTGGATATTTTGCGTTTATTTGCGTCGTTCATGTTAACAGGTGCAGGTTGACTTAGACGGGGCTCAAAAAATTTATTAAATGGCATATGCTCGGCTGGGCATGTTGGAGATAATTTTACATACCCAGACAGAAAACTTACGTGCCAATTTTTTTTAAACAATTAAATTAAGTTATTAGGACATATGGGGGCATTTTTCTTTTGAATAATGTCCTTTGTTTATGCTGCCAACTTGTGGCAGTGGGTTGAGTATGCCCCCCCCCGCCTTACCACTCGCAATCTTATACTAAGATTATAAGATATTATACTGCATAAATAATTACTATAACAATTCTAATGTTTTTAATCTGCTAGAAGTAAAAAGCTAGGTGACAACTGAAATTAAACACATGGCCGGACGGGCATGTGGGAAAATAATCTACGTGCCCGACCACTTTTTTTCATGTCCCGGGCATCTCGGACATGGTATTTTTTTGAGCCGTGACTTAGATGACTTTGCATTTTAGAAGGTTTCTTACCAAAACTGATGGACCAGGCCAGTTTTTAAAAAAATCGAACTTTGTGGCCCGACGTGTTAAAAGCTGCCAACAAAGTGATTTGAATAGATTTTTACACTCTGAATCCGAAAAACATTGTTGGCAATCGCTATTTTCACTTTTTATACCCTTAAATCTTAAGGGTTGGTTTTGGTCGTCCAGAAGTAATTAAATCACAGAATCCACAATATATTAACATGAAAACTTAAACAAAATTCATAATATATACTTAGCAAAGATTAATTAATGCAATAAGCTACTTCAAACCTTTGAATAAAGTTATTATTAGGTTGTAAAACAGGGGTGCAATAATAAAATAATGCCAGTTTAAGTGTATGCAACTACTGTGCAACGCTGTGTATCGAGAACTACTCAACGAAAATAATTCACACTCCCATGCATGTATGATCGATACCTGTGGAATGCAATAAAGTTTTTCCAAAGAAGTGTGCCAAAATGCCAATATTACAAATAATATCAAACCGCACTCCCACAGCGCCACGCCGAGTCACTTTGCGACGAATGCGCTCAGCTGATTGTGCGTCTACAGCTGAATGTAATAATGTAATAATTTTCAATTATGTTAGCAGTAGTCAATAACACGAAATAATTTCCCTTTACATATTGTTTGGAATGTCAGCAAAATCACTGGATAAAATAATATTTATAATCTATTTCTTGAACAATTAAAACCATATTGATCACAACAGCACACACAAGCTTAGTATTTTTTTAGTTGTCAATCAATTCCTCTGTGTTTTCTGTGTAGCCGCCCAATAAGAGATCGATGAACATATTATAATCTGGAGATACCAGGATACACTTCAAAATTTCTTCATTGACTACCAATTATCGAGCACCGGCCACCGATTATCCAACGATAATATATCTACGCGGAAGCGAGTAACAACGTGAACCATACTCATTAGTTCTTCGTCGAAAGGTTTTGATTGGTTAAAAGATGTATAATCTTCGGCGGTACCCAATCGATCAAACTCAACGACGCTCGTATTTCGTGGCACAAAATAAATATGTTGATCTTCTTAACTCCTACCTTTAGAAGAACGAATGCACGTATTTCACATCTTTGGTCTCATGCACAATTTTTGGTAGAAATTTCCGTGGCCTAGTAGCATCTTCTTTGGGGCATTTTGCTTCAATTAACAGCTCAAGGTAGCGACTCCAGATGTCATTAATAAGTGAGATACTATGATTAAATTTACCGTCGCATCGTAGCTCGCTCACTAATCACACCATAGCGCTAGTGCTACCATTGTTGCAAGAAAGGATATTGTTTTTCTGCACTTCTCTACGAAAGTACACTTAGCACTTTAGTTGATCGATCACCAATCGAGCGGTGGTGCTTTACATCTTCCAAATTACTCGCTCATAGATTTTGTTTCAACATTGATAAGATTTTAATTTATAAATCTTTTTAGAAAAACATGCAGTGATTTGTCAAGAAGTAGTGACTCTCCGCTATTTCTATACATCTAACTCCCAGAATTGTTCGATGTCGTACTAACTGTATTGCTTGAGGATGAAGAAGTGGAGGGCTTAACGGTGGGGAGAGCGGGGGCTGATAACAACCGGTTCCTTTTTTTACTTTTTGAAACAAGGCGATTAATGTTAGTCATATTAGTAAAATCAGAGTACCTGACATACTCGGTGCCAATGGGTTGTCTCAGACAGAACATTTTTGGTAGTATCAAATATCGGAGAACATATTTTAATGTCATGAGCAGCTTGTCTAACCTTTTATTTTCCTTTGAGAGTAACATTTTGCAAATCTTCTTGGTTAACATTGTTGCAGAATATGCATTGCATTGCCAACTGAATATTCTGTTAGCCTATAAAGAAAACAATCTACAATAATTGAGTAAAATCCACTTGATAGCTATAGAACGGACAATATAATGGGTATTATTGTCAGGCCGTCGAATCCAAGTGTAATAATCTATTATTTTGTCTAATTGTGCAATAAACACATCAGGTTATTTAAAAAATATTGTCGTTGGCATCTATTGGCAGCTGTTTTGCTATTTTTATTACTTACGGCATGGTAGTGGTCAAAATCATTTTCAGTAAACACAGGAAATAAAACTTCCCATTAACTTCAACAGTCAATAATTTCAGAATTTACTTTCAGCATTACCGCACTGAAAGAACTGTTATGTTAATTGATACAATCAATCATATTGTGCTAATCTTTTTTTAATACAATTACGCGTCCTGTGAATCGATGTAACATTTTATAAACTATAGTATAGCTGAATAATTTCCGCTGTCGTCGGAACAATATTCGAATTAAAAATATTTAGATAACTATACCACAATCTCTCTGAGTCATCGCGTGGGGGGATTCCCTCGTTCGTCTAGCTGTGAGATCAGGTTGTGCAAAGCGAATGACTGCGGCTCATTCTCGAGCTCTGGTCATAGTATATTCGTGTACCAATACCATCGTGAATGATGTGTGTTGTTTTCCTTCCTCGTGTGCTGTTCTTGCAGTAACCGACCAAGCCGAGCCATAACACTGCCTAATTTTGAGAGTAGACACAAGTAGACCTATAGTGTATTATAATGAATGCAGCATTTGCGTGTGATTGTGAAATAAGTGCCTAGGAACATTGCGTATTTCGAAGCATTTCAAAAGCATATTTGCAATATTCCCTGGATTTGTTCAAATTAAGAGGTATGTAGGCCTAATTTCGACAAGCAGGTCGCTGGCGTAGGCTAACGTGTAATCGTTCACTGTGTTTTTTGTGCCATATGAGTGTATTATAAAGGCCTATAAAAATATGTTTACAATGCAGATTAGTTGTGAAAATGTTAAAACCACCCCGTCGATTCTTGCAGCGCTATAGGCCAAGAGACTGCCCACCCCATCCTGTTTTTTCGACGTAGTAAGAATAATTATGCCATAATTAAAACAGTATTTAGTATTGTCACAAAGAAACAATTACATTTACAGTCAAACTCGCCCTGAACATCAGCAAAGCCTACAACTGCGAGGCGCGAACCACAGCACAAGCAGTCACATGCATGCGCCTCGCACTGATCACGTGATCCGTACGATCGCTGTGATTGGTTCCGTGGCCGCGCGCTAGGCTCCGCCGTCCCCCGGATTATTACACTTGGCGATCTTGTTTCAGTTATTACACAATATCTAAACTACCTGTATTGAATACATTGATTGCACCATGGCCACGAGTAGTTTTTGATGTTTTGTGGAAAAAATCTCATCTCAATCTTTTACCGTTTACTTGCAATGAAGTGAAACATTTCTTTAGTGCTCAGCAAAAACTTGAAAACTTTGCGTTCAAACTGTTTCGAGGGCCCATTTCTTGTGTAATTTTGATACAATCTGAAAATCTGAATTAGCCAAACTCTTGAAAATACTTTTTTCTACCAATTGTTTTTTTAAAAGTTCATTCTAGGAGAATTATCTCACTAGTTATGAATTATTAAAAATTATTGGGGAAAATGTTACTTTTAGGGGGTTTTGTGCTTTTTTGGGGAGTAAATATCCAAAATTTAAATTGCCAATCCAATGTTTGTGTATGTAGGATATTCTTCTGAGTAGGAATAACTTTGGTGTCCGCTTTTAACACCCCGGTACACCACTATTGAGATAGAGACACATTTTTTTTAAACTGGCCAAGCCTATGAGCCTGGCTAGACCTACTCATGCGGGTCCGAAGCCGTGCCTTATACCAACTAAACTCAAAACCATATAGTTTATACCTTATATAATATCAATCAACTTAAATGCAAATGTTCACGGGTACTCAACACATAACTCGCTCACTCGTCTAACAACGACTTTGGCGTTTTCCTAGTCTAGTTGGCTAAGACGCCTTTATACCCGGAATGTTGAAGACCCAGGTTTAAACAACGGTCGGGATAGATTTTGTTATTTCTGGATTATTTTATTACCCCTGGGAAAGTATAGAACATGTTTTGAAATGCATGCAATACTATGGAACAGTACGAAATACGAGTCATGATTGCAAGATTTACTCAATCTCCGAGCGGATGTTTAGGTAACCTTGAGCGTGTAAGATTCGATACACCTTGGTCACTGCATGCCCGACCATCCAAATCGAGAAAAAAAACATTGTTGTTAGGCCTAAATTAAATGTGACATTCTCAGCCTATTTTCAATTTATTATTTATTGTAAGTTTAAATCGTAACGGATTTTGCTCAAAATATTAACTGCCCGCTAAATACTCGTACAGGATGTCTGTTGGAAATTTCAGCATACATAATCTGTTTGGCCGTTCGGCTGTTCTAGAGCGAAGTCACTCACTCACAGACAAAAAAAAAACAGATCTTGAGCCGTTTGAGTTAAATTGTAGACTTCAGTCGCTCGCTCCCTCGTTTAAGAGGATGGGATAGTCGCAAAATTAAAACCATGCAAAATTACAGTTTTTTCGTGATATCTCGAGAACGATGCAAAATATCTCAAAACTAATTCTAGAACGAATTGTGGTTTTGTTAGAACAATATAATTCAAGAAAAAAATATTGTAATGTGATGGTACCCTAATTAACTTTTTTATTAGAATTTTAATTAATTAAATGCATCTTAAATATAAACCGCACCAATTATTATGTGTGAATATTTTTTCTTGCATTATATTGTTCTAAAAAAAACACAATTCGGTCTAGAAACAGTTTTTAGATATTTTGCATCGTTCTCGAGATATCACGAAAAAACTGTAATTTCACGTGGTTTTAATTTCGCGACTATCCCATCCTCTTAATAAAAATACTTGCTTAAAAACTCGGACAAGGCCTGTAGTGTAATGCAATGTAAACTGTTGGAATCCTAAGATAATTCTTCCCCTCAACTAGCAAAGACTTCCTCAGGCCTAACTAGCTACTGTCACATCCTAAGCTTATCCCCCCACTCCCTCAAGTTCCCTCCCCTCCACTTTGTACTTGCCCTACATCAACTACCATAGAAGCCCACTCTGATTCATCCCCCCCCCCCCAATGCTCCCCCGCCGTCTGCGGTGGTCCAGGTTCAAAGCATATGCCACTAGGTGGACGTGGGTTCGAATCCTGCACTAGGCATGGGTTATTTGTTATTGTCCTTGACCCTTCATTAACTACCATGGTCCATAGAAGCCCTCTCCCCCCCCCCTGTCTACCCTCCAAATGCAACTAGCTACCTACTCTTGTCTAGGGCTGAGACACATGTACACGTTCACTATTTCTCTAAAAACAGTAGATGCATGAAGTATTATGTTGTGTGCGACCAACCACTGTTTTCACTGTGATTGCTGTCGCACAATAAGCAATCTTCCTAGGCTGGACACTATAGTTTGTTCATTCGAACGATTCCGAGGTACAGATCTAAGATCCTCAGGAAGTGATAAGCCGCCTTTTGTGGTATAATTGCTACAAGTGTCTGGCAACAGCGGATAAACAGGTAAAAGTACTCCACGTGGAGTCCGAGGGACAGCTATCTACCAATCACAGCACGAGTTTTCCAAATTCAGCTAATAGGAGACGCGAAATCAGTGTTTGTTTAGCCTAATAACAAGGAAAAATGCTGTGAGCACTCCTTCTACAGGGTACCTGCGCTTTGGCGATATACTTTGTAATAATACACTGACCGTTTGGCATTTACCCTTTCAGCCACATAATGCATCTTGGTTTTACCACCCTGTAGCCGTCCAGCAAGAGCTACCTGATTCAAGACACGCGAAAACATACAAAAGGATACATAAATGGAGATTTCCTCAATGTTATCTCCTAGCTCGGAACCGTTCTAATCAACAACTTTTACTAAAAATAACATACAAATATTGTTTAGGTGTGTTGAGTGTACGCGTACTCCTGTCACCCTCCAATCTATTCAACCACTCCCAGCATCATGACCGGCAATCGGAAGACCTGGGTTTGATACCCGGCCGAGATGAATGATTTTGTAATTGATTTCCAAATAATCTTACAGTAAAACTAAAAGCATAATTTTAAACTTGGAAAACCATCAAAATTCATCAAGTTTTTAATTTTTCTGAACTCCACAATCTAAACTTTAAACAATAGTGTTCTTTTCCTTAATTGGCAACCATGATAAGTTTCATGTGAAGCGGATGATAGATAGATAGTACTTTATTTGTTGTTTAATATACATACAGAAACATGTAACCTAACAACAAAAAGGCGAGGTTCAATCCAACACGATTGTTCTTCCACCTAAGCCATTTTACATATACATAGAAATTTAACATTAATTATTTTAAGACATTTTACATTTTTTACAACAAAAGATAATATATACATGAAGAGAGTAGTTATAAAAAAAATATAGTACGTATAAATGTAGTATCAATAAAACATTTTCTCAATGTTACACTAGCCAAGCCCTAGTACATATTCCGTTAACTTGTAATAGCAGCCTTCAATGAGGTATGTTTTAAGGTTCCTACTAAAGGTGTGTATAGATTTAATATTTTTTATTTCATTAGGTAGGGCATTGAACATCTTTATGCTATTATTATGAGGGCTTCTCTGTGCCATACTAGTGCTGCAGCTGTTTATGTGTAGATTAGAAGCGCTTCTAGTTTGATAAGAGTGCACATCACTATTTAGGGTGAAATTTTTGGCATTTCTTTTTACTTGCATGATACTGGTATGGATGTAGATACCTGGTACTGTTCAAATATGCAGCCTCTTAAAGATTGGTTTGCAGGATGTTCTTGGCCCTACACCTACTATGGCTCTGACTACCCTTATGCTACCTGACGTAAGGAAATACCGCCATCGAGTGCTAAATATACAATGACTTCTGTATCATTCTCTAGCTTTGCGCATTTCACATCTGCGTCTTTCCTGCCTGCGGAGTCCTCTCTTCACACCACTTTATTTTCTACCCACCTTTTTTTAGTCTTTCCACATCCATCTCTTGCCACTTAAGAATGGGGTGCCTCAAGGCAGTGTACTAGGGCCATTATTATTCTCACTCTTTATTAATGACATATCGAAATCGCTCAAATATTGTTATCACCATCTTTATGCCGACGACCTTCAAATTTATCTTCATTCCTCCCCTCTCGCAATTAACCAAGCAATTCAAATGATGAACGAGGATTTGCAATCTTTACATGCTTGGGCGACCAAAAATTGTTTGACTATAAATCCCATAAAATCTCAATCTATGATTCTAGGTTATCACAAACTGCTAGCAAAAATAGACCGCACAAAAATCAACCCCGTTACCTTAAACGGCACGACTATACCTTTTCAGCGTCATTTTAGAAACTTGGGACTCTTTATGACAGATGACATGACCTGGACCGAACATATCAAACACGTGTGTCAGAAAACCTACGCATCTTTACACTCTTTAAACCGTTTAAAAAACTTCCTCCCAACAAAATTAAAAACAATGCTCGTACAAAGCCTCGTCATGCCTCATTTTGATTATTGCGACGTTGTGTACAATGACCTTACTGAAGACCTCTCTATTCGTCTTCAGAGAGCTCAAAATGCCTGTGTTCGTTTCATCTTTGGTATAAAAAAATATGATCATATTACCCCTGGATTCAAAAATCTTGCGTGGATTCGTCTAAATGACCGTAGAAATCTACACTCGATTTCCCTTGTTCATCGTCTGCTCTCAACATCAACACCTTCGTACCTAGCATCTAATTTTCAATACCTATTCTCAAACCATACCTTCAACACTAGATCTAGATCAGGTACTCAGTTAACATTTCCAACCCATAGAACCAATCTTCTTGACCACTCTTTTACAATAAACGCTATTCGAGTCTGGAATACTCTCCCAACGAGCATCAGGGATGTTTACGGAATTAGTTACGACACTTTCAAGCATAAAGTACATCAACATTACTTGAGTAATTATAATTAATTAATAGCTATAAACATCAGCCGCTACAGCCTTTGTTAAATTAATGATTGAGTAATGCATACCACAACCTGCTCCTGCTCACCTGTATTTCTGCACACAATGTCTAAAGCTATATTAATTTTGTACTTTTGTGTGAATGGATGAATGAATGTTTCTTAAACTATTGAAGATTTGCATAAATCGATTCAAAATTCATAATTTGCATAACATTACTATACACCTAGAAAATTTTAACTTTGCAATAATGCTACCATAATGTATTTAATGTATTATTTCAATATTTTATATAATCATGTAATGTTCTCTTCATTATCAAATGTATTATTATTATTATTAGTATAAGGTTGGATGGAAGATAAGGCTTCACTAGCCTTAATCCCGCCTTACAATAAAGACCCTTATCTATCTATCTATCTATCTATCTATCTATCTCTTGTACCTGTTCTCATGGGGCGCCGTAACAAGCATAGCCGAGCGGAAACTTGTTTACCAAGTAGTTGACTGATAGACTCAAAGAGAGCAACACCTTCGAAGTCACTGCAACGGTCATGTTTACTCATTGATATTAAATATCCATAGCAATGTGTTTACTGCGAAGAATGCGGTGATAGGCATTTCCTTTTCCGATTCCAACAGCCAGCCTCGGCTGTCATTAGGCCTACTTGTGTTGTTTTCCAACTTTTCTAGTGCCAAAACACCTTGTCAAATCAAAGCTTTAAGTTGTTTTGGGGTTTATTAAACCACTAGCAGTACCTAGCACATTCGTAAATAGTACTCAGTAGCTCAGAATAGAACGTGTTTACTGACAGAAGAACTGGCGCTCCAGCAAGCAGGCCTTGGCCCTAGTGGTGGTGTTCGCAATATCGGATAATGATGGAACATTTATGTACTAACAGGTTTCCCAAGTCCTAAAAGTCATTGAAAAACTAATAATAAAGTGTGTGCAGATTACTCGCTTCATTTCTTTCAATTAAATGAACAACCATAAATTAAAAAGCTTGGGTTGAGAGGCTGGTTTAGTGTTGAGTGGGGAAAAATTGATACGCGGCTAGGAACCAACAGTTTACCTTGAAAGAGTTTAGCGACTGTGTAGAGTTGAAGGTCACGATATATACACAAATAACATTACAACAAAACGTTTTCGGCTTGAACAGCCTTGTTCACCCATCGGAGTTGAGAGAGTACCACTCTCTCTTATTTGTGTAGGTTAATATATATATGTGACCTTCAACTCTACACATCTGCCAATCTCTTTCAAGGTAAGCTGTTGGCTCCTAGCTGCCTATCAAATCTTTCCTCACCCAACACATACCCTATTGGTATAGCTATCCCCACCACGGGAACACCTAGGTAGTTTTACTTTTACCGCTAGGTTGCTCTAGGCATTACTTGATAGTTGACTGATAAGTGGTGACACTAAGTACTCCATCCGCAATTCAACATTGTTACCACTTTTCCCGGTTATTTCTCTATGTACACCCGTGATCATATGTAAATCAAGGGGTCTGCAGTGGCGGCTCGTGGGGTTTAAAATAGGCAGGGCACAATATATTTGAAGACTTGCGTGGGCTACAAGGGGTCTTGGGCGAAATTTTTTTTGGCATATATTCAGCTCCAAGACAGCCTTTACAGCAATTTGAGCAAGGGAGAACTATACACATTTTTTTTAGCAACTTTGCAACTTTTTTGCGCCCTCTGAGAGCTTGCGCCCCTAGGCTAGAGCCTAGTTAGCCTAATAGTAATGGTTAATACGGGCCTGGGCACAAAATGGTAATTTGTCTATATTTTTTGACCTCGCTTAAAGTAAAAGAAGATAATAGCAGCACATGCAAATTTACCTGGTATTTTAATGCCTGTAAATAAGTTGTAGTCTTCTTTCTTTGGGCACGGCAAATTCCTCGATTACTTGCTTGTTGAACTCGGGAATAGAGTTAATCATCTTCTTCTCGAGAGAGAGAGCATAGCTAGTGCAGTCAACCTTTCTGCTCCCATTGTATTTCTGAGAAATGTTTTTATTTGGCTTAAAGTAGAAAAACACCTTTCGCTTTCCACAGTTGTCATTGGTATTGTCACTATTATTTTCAAAACAGTTACACATTCTGAAAACGTACGTGACATATTATTTTCCAAAAAGAATTGTAATAGAGCGCTCCATCTTCTCATGTCCACTCTGGCGGCGAACGCTGGAAACGCGCTAGTGAGGATAGAATCTACACATGCTATCCTCGCGCGTAAGAAATTAACTAATTGAGATAAGTATTGTGATGTTCTATCGCGCACACAACAAACAGCACCTACATGGAATCTAGTCTTCAACATCATATTTTAACAGAAACATAATTCATTCCGTGAAAAAATGCATTGGAGACACTGAAAACGTAATCAAACGCCGACTGGTTAACCAACTATACCTACTGTTATTTTGTTAGTTACACATTTCGTACGTTGAATATTATCTGTCCACAATCCACCTACCCACTTGCCATTAGAGTGTATATTTGCTGAAGCCACTTATTGGAAGATAAGTGACTGAACACATGCACTGATTCGTTATTTCGTGTAAGGAATCTACAAGAAATTACGGAAACAAAACACATTCCCTCTCACTTAGGTAATTCAGTGAGATCTTAATAAAGAGTGGTCTTCATATTAATATATTAAATTCATCTTGTTGATAAGACTAATTCATTTTTGGCTTAAAACAATCAGTAGCCCTAGATTATATCACAATAAATGGGCTAAGTCCAAATTTACAAAACCCAACCTTGGCCGGGGATCGAACCCGTGCCTCCCAAAAGACCACCGAGACCGCGGTAGTGTATTTGTTGCTGAATTATTGGTGCATTTTGATATTATAATATAGTGAATATCAAATTCTTATTAAATCACCACTCCCAGTTATATAGTCCGCGCTCGGCCAGAGGGAGACCATGGGTTCAATTCCTGTTTTTGTTTATAGTATTTATATTGGAATTTTCATAATCACAATAAAACAATCAAATCCCCTCAAGAGTGGGTGAATAAGGTTTAAAAAATTTAAGTATTGCATTTTAATACCTGGGCTACCATGAATTCCGAGAAAATTAAGCACAAGACCATGTTGACTTGTTATTCCCAATGTTCTTTATTTTGGGGTTTTTTTGTCCAGTAATTTTTTATTTTCTATTCTAATAATTTTGGAACGCATAATGTTTATTGTTTATTGCTTTATTGTCTTCACTCTTCACAAAGCTTGAGTGGCTTTATTGTTGTTGCTTGAATTGAAACGCTGTGTGCTGCTCTAATATTGCATTACCTACATTCCATATTAGGCCTATTATAGATTATAGAACATAACTAAATATTTTGCTTTGATATTAATAAATTTAGTCATTATATTGATATTAATTCAAAGTATGTTGGACTCTGTAACGTTTGTACTCTGGAATAATACTACGGCCACAAAAATAAGCGGTTTATATAAATGTCTACGTTCACGGGCCCCCCGACAGACTATAATCCTAGGTATTTTAATTATAAATGCTGATATAAATCTATATAATACTAGGAAACGCTTAAGTCCCTGCGTTGATGGATAAAGCTTTTTAAAGGTTTAGTTTGCGTGGGATATCTTTACTTTTGCAAGTGCTTTGTTTTGCTCCCCTACGCATTGTAGGTGAATGTTGTCAAGTTTCTTTTGTTTCTTGTCAATTGGTATTATTTACCGTAAAACTTGTATTAAAAGCTTTATTTCTATGGATTCTGGCTAAAATTTTTCCACTTTTTCTTTCAAAAGGTACTACAAAACCCATAACCTTAATGGTCCTGTATAATATGACCGTTGTAGCCCCACCCGTTTGGTCAGAATTGGCCCAAATGGCACGAAAATATCGCACAAAAAGTCAAAAAACGTATATTAAAAGCTTTATTTCTCTCGATTCTGGCTAACTTTTTCAACTTTTTCTTTCAAAAAGCAATACATCACCATTACCTTAATGTCCATGTGAAATAGGAACGTTTTTAGCCCCCCCGTTTGGTCAAATTGGCCCAAATGCACGAAAATTTTCGCAGTAAAAATCGAAAAAAATCGTAAAAGTACGATATTCATGAGAAATATTTCTTCGATTGTACCCAAAAAAGTGGCAAGTCTAAGTTCAGAGAAAACGAAGGTTGTGGGCAAATTTTCATCAAAATCGCATATTCCGTTTTGCCCGGTAGAGAGCGAACAAACAGACGGAAAAAAAACAAAAAAACAACGGAGCTAAATTTTTTGGGGGGTCGGTGAAATTGAAGTCTTCGCTTCGCTCATCCAACTAGAAATACTTTTAAATAAATAAATACTAGATTTTGAATTCATAATGAGCCACATGATACCTAGTCTATTCCCCCAAAACCTTATATATTTACACTGTGCTTGTGTAAGATCATATGGGTGTTTACAAAGGTATCCTCACTCGGCGGCCATGACGGTGCTACGCCCCCGCGACACTAGCGCATTCTCTAGGTGATTTGAGTCCTCTATAACGGTGTAGCACCGGATGCAGCGCGCAGATCTGTTCGAGAGCACAATACTTCCAGTTCCGTTCGAAGCTTCTGGCTGTTGATTGTAGGATAGGATATGACAAGACTGTTGACTGAAAATCACTTTCTGGAAATTTCGCGTGGTATTGTTGGAAATTTTTAACAGAAAACAACTTCGAAGCACACAAGTGATCGGAAAATTCATATCTGTCTGTAATATTGTTCATTATAGCATCACAAACTTCGAGAGCAGCAGCTCGATTACTTACGCTATTTTCGATGTCAACACGCCTTCCTTTGATCGTGGGTTCACCGGTCGATGCTTCGTCTTGTTCATACAATTTGCGGACGTCCGATACAGAATCGCGGAAGCGTTCAAAAAATTCTTTAACTTTAACAGAATCAATATTTCTTTGTTGTTGAATTGTATCAAAGAAAATCGCAACATGAGGCATTATTTTATGATAAAATGTCTGCCAGAATAAAATCGCGGATCTTTTATAAAGTTCGCACGAACCCTCCCGCTTGAGAACTTGCATTTTTGTCATGTTCTTCTGTGTCTCTTATATGTTCAAAACACTTGATCAAACTGTCCTTATTCTCGTATACAGTATTGATGGTTCTGTGTTGAAAGTACCACCTCGTGCGTCGCGCAGAAGCAATTTTCCTTTGGACAAATTCGTTAAAGCAATCCATCCTCTTGGGAGATCTACTAAAAAATGGACCTATTCCTTGTATATCTCGAAAGAATATTCTGCTTTGGGTGGAAGAAGTTGCGTTTTGCAGAATCAAGTTTCCTTGATGCGCATAACAATGTATATAATTAGCGTTCGGGTATTTTTCCCTGACCAAGCATTGCACACCACCTTTTGATCCTCTCACAACGGAGGCCCTTTTTTCTGGACACTTATCCACTCCCAATTCACTTAACTGTTCAAAAATCTTTTCCGCCAGTCCACTAGAACTTCTATAGGGAACCTAAGTGGGCGTTGTCCGGTTCTCTCCCGTCAGCGAGGTATAGGCGATTAACCCGTGCTAAATGTTTCGTAAGCGATAGCGCGAGAACCCGACCACGGACAGGAATTATATTCATACTGTAAGAAACTATAATCTTTCCTCTTTGCGTGGATATACATAACTCTGCTCTATCACAAATATTAATGACATTTGTTTTGAGTTGAAGTGAACTCTACATTTACACTGTTGCCAAACCTTCCAAACTGCTCATGAAAAAGCACGTAAAAACATTTTGTCCGTGGCATCAGCATAACATTTGGTATCCGACTTGCTTTGTGGCAACTGTGAGGTCACTGGGTTGTACAAGATTATACATTACTAATAAAATATCCTTTAATGTGCCAACAAAATCTTGAATGCGAAGTACATTTAGCAACCATGGACAGGCGCGTGGTATGCGAGGATGCCACAGCTGCACACAACGTGGCTGCGTCTTGCTTAGGTTGCCGCTCAGTCAGAGTACATTTGCGACAGCGCGCAAACATGGGTCCATTTAACTCATAATAGTTTGAATTTAGGAAGCGTCATCGAGCAAAGTAGAATGCCATCATCTTCTTCACAGAATTATGCATCTTGTGATGTTATTGGTTTAGATTTCTTTTGCGCGAGTCAAAAGATACGGCGAGTTACATCTTCGTACCATGCTAATTCTTATGGGCGCTGAGACCAGAGTAGGGATGACTTCGGGTACCCGGAAACCGGTTCGGAACCGGTTCTTTTACGATCCGGTTCCCCATTTTCGGAACCGGTTCTATTTTTAACCTAAAAATTGCCAAGGGCCTAGGCACAGATGAGAATAAATGAGTCAGAAACACCCGTGGTTGCAAAATTCTTAGGCCTAGGCCTTGGCCCTATGAATGTTGCATCGCCTAGGCCCATATGTTGTGTGGTAATAATATTGCAGAACTTGTTAACTTAACATTTTAATCATATACTAATTCTATTTTTCACATTTAAGATCACATAACCCAAACTTTATGAACAAAAACAAAAGCAAACAATCTTGTAGGCCATTGTTTGTTCTTGGCTGTTCAATTTCCACACTAGCAGTTCCTACAATGTCTGGGACACGGCTCCGCCCCCTATCGAAAGTCAAATCGATTATCGCCCCGCCCATGTTTTCAATCGAAATTAGCCCGCGCAGATTCGAATTTACGAAAATTGAGAAAGAAAAATATGTGTAGGAACCGGTTACGAACCGGATCCGGCGAGGGTGGATCCGGTTCCGGATTTTTCGACCCGAAGTCATCCCTAGACCAGAGAGAACCAATTTCCTTCCCGCCTTCAAAACTTAGGTTCCCTATTGTTCACTTAAATAAAAATAAAAAAAAACGTTCATATATGTTGGCGTCGATTTGATATCTCAAAACTAGTACCATTTGAGATTTGCATGAACTATCTGTTGTTTCATCAGCCTGAATTGATAAAAAATCTACCTAACTAATTTCGTTTGATATATGTTTTTGACAGACTGATAAGATTGTGTCTAATAAGTCGTTCTTAATCGTCTTTGACGTCCCTTTGAATACCGTTGCATTATCCAAGTGGTCTTTCAAAACACTGTCAATTGTAGATGTATAGTTTATAAGTCCTTTGAAAACACCCGGATTATTTGAATCTTCCGTTTCATCGTGACCTCTCAAAGAAAGTTCGTGTTCGCCACAGAATCTAACCGCATCTATAATACGTGATAAAATGTATCTATTTTTATCCACCGTCTCATTGTGTCGACGAATAGAAAGTCTGTAGCCCTCATCCAGTTGTTGTCTGATATTATTTTTACCTAGCAAAGCTAGACTCATTTCATTGCCCAAATGAATTTTGGATAGTCCCATGTTTTTTCTTTTGTCAGCTAAGTGTTTCAAATCTCTGATACCAAGCTTAACCCAATTATAATAACCGCCAAACAAAATGCATGGGAAACAGAAGTATGCGTTAGGTACAGGACACCCGCACATCCATTCACATTTTTCGTATACTGATTTGTTAAAAGTTCTATTAAGAGTTTTATCTTTGTCTTTGCATAACTGATTTATGCACAGGTCTGGTCTAGGTGGACCTAATGTCTTAGCTAAAAGTCGGTCTTCGTAACTTAAATGTTTATATTTTAAATACCTCACCTCATTCATTTTCTGGTAATACTGTTCACTGTTCACAACCTCTAAGCTTAAACCACAGATATAAACCACACTATAAACGCTGCCAAAGATAACACAACACACGCACACCCGCACAACGCAGCACGTAACGTCTCCTTACAACAGCTTTGAGCGTACTAAAATCTTGCCCATTCTGCTGGAGTTACAACGCTTATTGTTAAAGCAAAGATTCGGCTATTTCCGACTAAAACTGACTGCGCAGGCGCAACTTCGTCTAGTCCGTAGAATGCTCATTCGAGTCATGTGTTGTTCGCCGTTTCCTTACCGCGCGCGCGTTCACATTGAAAATACAAACTATTTGATTTTATGTAAATGTGTACCATGGCGTCTACAACTCGTATTGTGAGTGATTGTTGGCGGGAAGAGTAGGAGGGGCACATGCCCCAGTGCCCTTATGGTAGAGCCGCCTCTGGGGGTCTGGAAGATACCTACCGTTATCGACCTCGTTCGGTTCATTCTGCATCACTATATTCACAGAGCTATCACTCGTAGACGTCATCTAACAGGCCGTGAGGAAACATGGCGGCCCTATTTTACGTAGCATTTGGCCTATTGGGATTGCATAACCTAGTGCAGGCTTATTCCAAGTATAGAAATCAATTGGGGCCAGTTTTTCTAGTGAAATAAAAAGGGCAAGCCGTCAAATCCTTGCACATTTGCTGGATGCTAGCTTTGTGTATATTTAATGCTATGCCACAACTTTTTTTTTCCTAGTGAGTTTTAGGAATTCAACATTAGTTACACATATAGGCCTACAAAGTATATAATATCAGAACATACAGCAGATTATGCCAAACCATTCTGCCATTCTCCTCAAACATGACATAAAGTAGATTTTGTTGCTTAACATCTCTATTATTGCCATCTTGCTACTAGAGACGATGAGTGGTGATAGACGGGGGTGAACAACAATTATGCCTTATGCAGAACTCAAATCCATGTCCTCCTAGTGTCATAAGCATCGGCGTGCACCTAAATCTATGTGCCACTGCGGACGGTTTAGTTTCTCTTCCATCAGGGGTAGCTACAGAAGGTGTTGTTGATCTTTACGATAGCTCTCTTTGCATCGGTGGTTGGTGCTAGGTTCTGCGGCAACATTACCGTTGGTTGGAAAGTGAACATGAATGACCCGTAGCAAGGAAATTAGTAGAGGTGTGCGAACAACACATTTTACTATGAATCGAATACTAATCAAAGTGATAAAGTGTTGTTGTAACATTTAAATATTTCGAGTTCGAATAATAGAACAATTATTATCATTTAAACTATCTGCGATTAATAAATTGACGCTTATTGACAATTCAAATTTAATTCGAGATGCAAGTGTTGGAACTTTCTGATTGACGCAACACCCTGAACACACTGCAAGTAGTGTTGAGAAATAATTCCTGCTAATGCACATGATTTCTAAATTCAGTCTCTGTTCTGCATTGGTTGAACTACTTGTTGAAAAGGAATTCGAATACAGGTTTTTAGGTTTCGAATCGGCTTGAACAATGTTCGTTCAAATTTGTATTTTCGAGTACTCTCACACCTCTAGAAATTAGTATCGGTTGTGTTTGTTATTAACGTTGACAGGGCCACCTGTAGCCTCTTGCTTAGGCCTAACTAACTCGCATCGTGTTGCAGGCAGTAGAGCATCCCCTACCAAGTTCCTACCACCTGACTTAAACTCTGTCCTCCCTTGGAAAGGGATGAATGGGGAACACGGAGGGGGGGGGGGGAGATTAATAATCAATATCAAATTGAGAATAATAGACGGCAAATTTGCTACTCGATATCGATTTAATTTTTAGTTAGTTTTGACCGGTTTCCTTGTTGTGAATTCCGAACGAAAAAATTTGCAGTTAAGACAATTATAAAAAAAAAATCTTTTTTCTCTCAGTCAGCCTCTAGAAAACCGGTTGAAAATTAATGTCACAAAATCACAACTACCTACGTTGAATGGTGTACTTGGGCAAATTGAAGTTTGAAATTATTTTGAAGAGGCGATATTTGCTGTGTGCCCGATAAGAAAAATTTGAAAAAAACAGAGTTTTGATTTTCTAAAAGAGCCAGGTTTCAAACCCATTCATTATATTTTGGCTTGGTAGCATATTTGGGAAAATAGATAAACGCGATCGAATAGCCTTAAATGAAAAGTTACGTTTTTGTTTAATTTTGTACACATTGTTGACGATTATGTTACGAAATGTTTGAAGCATGTAAAGTTCATGTGACATAAATGTATTTGAACGACTTGCACAAATATGTAAGAATTGTTGTTAGGCCTATGACACCTGAACATGCAGTAAAATAGGTAACTTTTCATTTCAATTGATTCTTACGTCAATATTTACAACTACATCCGGTCGTCACTTCCAGTTGTATTTGGTCTTAAGCTAATTTTATCAAGAATAATAAAGGCAATTTACAAAATTGTTGTATCTTTGAAGGGGAGTAAATATTTATTTTAAATAGCTGTAAATGTGTAGCATTTTGTAAACCTAGCGTCTTTCCCTACGTCAACTTTGTCTAAGTTAATATTTAATACAATCCAGAAATTAAAAAATCCATCCCGATCGGGGTTCGAACCCAAGTCATTTGTGATTTAATTTCTGACACAATGCAATTAGTTTCATCTTTGTACATTTTTTCCCCGGATTGTGCATTTTTCTACGTATATAAATGTGCATATGATTTTTACGAAATATTTAAAACTACTTCCGGTTGTATTTGGTCTTATTTTAAAGGAAATTTAATCAGGAATAATAAAGGAAAGTAACACAATTTTTGTATCTATGAAGGGGGAGTCAATATTTCAAGACAGCCTTAAAAGTGTTAGATTAAGACAACATTTTAAAATAACGTCTTACCCCTAGTCCGATTTTAGCCGACTTTGGCTAATTTATTTGCAATTTATTTTTTGACACAATGCAATTTGTTTCATCTGTAAGTACTATTTTGTTTCTGGTCAAACCATATATATGTGCACAGGGAGGGTTTAAAATTAGGCCAGTATTATGACATGAAGGCCGATCATGCTTAAAATGCATTTAAATTTTAAACATGTTTATAGATGTTCAAAAATCACCAACAGCCAAAACAAAATTGCCTATGGGAAATGTCTCCGGCGGCTGGGGCTTCAACCCAGGCCCCGGACTTGCCCACGCGAGTCGAGTTTTTGTCTTGCGAGTTACACTGGTTGCGATTCTCGGAGGGTTGGTGACCAATCTAGTTTTGTGAATGATTTTCTCATCATTCTTTATTTCTCCTGGTTCACTGCACACTACCACCGAGCACTGCACACCCCTAGTATCCCTCGTCGCTCCTCTGCCACTGCTTGCTGCCGCACCGACATTGTTGTAAATATTAAAGAATAGATACTAAATAGGCTTCGTGTTCACTGTACTGCTGTTGTAAAGAGAACCTAGACGTAATAAACGGAGAGAGCTACTTTTCTAATGCAATTACAAGAAGCGGGATGTTCATTAATCACTAGGAAAACGTTTAAGTCCCGCCGCGTTGATGGATGAGCGTAATTTTTTTTAAACGAAAAAAGCGTAAAATTGCGATTTTTTTAATAGATAGTTCTTCGATTACGCTCAAATTTCACACGAATACATAAATTCATAAAATTAAAATTCTGTGAAAAAATCATTACAATCGGATAAAGCACGTAGGTGTAAGGTTTTAAGGGAAAGGTATAAGTCGAAGAATGTTTTAAAAATTTAAAAAATCGTAAAATTGCGATTTTCATAAGAAATAATTTTTCGATTGCGCTCAAATTTTGACACGAATACATTATTCATAAAATTAAGGTTCTGTGAAAAAATATTACAATCGGATAATGCATGTAGGTGTTATAAGTCGAAGAATTTTTTTAATAAAAAAAAAAAAAATCGTAAAATTGCGATTTTCATGAGAAATAATTTTTCAATCGATTTTTTCCCCTCATGCAGTTCTTCGTTCAGAGATTTCATAGACCTCCATAAAATTTCATCGCAATGTGAGTATTGGTTTAGCCGGAATCGTGTTCACAGACACACAAAAATACAAAAAAAAAGAAAGAAAGAAAAAAAAAACATTCAGGATTTTTTTCTCTAGTGTAGTGAAATGGAATCTTCGCTTCGCTCGCTACGCTCATCCAATAATACAAACTTGGGTAAATTTTAAATTTTATCCGACAGATTCGTTTCTTACAATTGTGTTGTTCCATACTATGCGAGTGACTGATGAGTGATATGAGGATGATGGACGATGGACAAGTCCCACGTATTATGCAGGATTCGAACCCATGTCCCTAGTGATCGCTCCGGACCAACACTCGAACCACATGAGCCAGTGCAATAGAACTAAAAGGCGCAGTATGACAGCCTTTAATTATTTTTATTGTGTGAGAGAGGACCCGGGTTCGATCCCCGGTCTGAACACATCTATTTGAATATTGCTTAATCTCTCTTTTCATTAAAAAATACAAGTTACTTGGACCTAGAATGCATATGATTTTCATTTAAATATGCAAAATAATGAACTCCAAAATGCTATAGGGGCCTAGGCTTTTAACAGTTTAGAAGTCATTTGCAAAGGATCACAATGTCTTCAACACACAATGATAAAAGATTCATAATATAACGCACCACTCGGTAAAACTGCCGGCGAAAATGGATACTTTACTTGTTGTTAGTAGATTTTGAATTTCAAATCCGCAGTGGCTCATGCAATTCAGTTGCAGGTCCGAAGCACACACTACGGGACGCGGGTTCAAATCCCGCACGGCATAAGGCACGGGTTTTTGTAATTGTCCTTCACCCTTATCTATCGCCACTCACGATCTCGAATAGCAATATTGCAATAATAGCAACAAACATCAAACATAAACGAGTAGATACTTGCTACGTGTTTCTGCCAAATTTGGACTTGTAAACTGGAATAGTGTATTCATACAGGCCCTACATCTCGAAAGCACGTACACAACGCCAAATTGTATATTTGAGCAGCTCAACGAAAGTGGAGAAAATAAGTTTGTCCCAAGTACAGCAATATAAGACAAGAAATTGTCGCTCCTGTCTTGCCTGGTGAATGTTGCAAGAGTTAAATGTTTATAAGAATATGTTCACTACTTCTATCGCAGCTCTGACCAGGCTCGTTACTAGGATCACTGCTGATTAGCAATCTGTTGATAATTGATCAGTAATCAATAATCTTCTTCCTTTAAAAACATCTAACATTATTCATAACAGTATTTAGGCAGAGCACTAAGGGAGTTTTTTGGCCAGCAAAGTAACACAAGAAGAATGGGAAGAGTAAGAATAGATATGAATACACATGAAGATGACAGCAAAAACCCACATAATGTTCCATACTTGACTGTTGAGCTGGAAGGAGCTTTAAAAAGCCTAAAGAACAAGAAATTGCCTGGAGTGGATTTAATCGATCTAGAATTTTTTTAAACCTTGATAGGAAGGAAAAGAAGCAACACGACATCTGATCAATTTGTCATGGAAAGGAAATATCAAAGACACATGGAAAAAGCAGAAGTAAACCCAATCCTGGAGAAAGGGAAAGATGGAAAGTTATAGACCGATAGCACTTACAAGTACTCGGTAAAGAGATTGAAATCCTTCCTTACAGAGAATGACTTACTGTCGCCACACCAAGCTGGATTCCGATCAAACAGAAGCACTGCGGACCACATTGCATACTTTATGCAGGATGTAAAAGAAGGTTTTAATAAGATGCACAAAACCCTTGTAGCTACTATATGTGGACTCTTAAGTCAGCTTTTGACCTAGTGGACAGAAATATACTTTGCAAAAAATGGGAGTACCAAACAATATCAGACAGTGGAGTGGACCAGAGTTTTCATGGGTGTGAGAAGGATGCAAGTTACATACAAATTTAAAAGATCCAAATACAGGCAGACAAGAATTGGATTACAGCAAGGAGAGGTCCTTAGTATAATGTACTTTGTAATCTACATCAATGATCTAGCACAATACGTATATTGCAGATAATGTGGTATACAGGCAATGACCCAAAAAAGATGGAAGAAGAAATGAATAAAGCTATGACAGCGTTACACGAATGGTCTTGAGATAAACGGTGTGGTACTAAAGTTGGCTTTTTCCAGTCGTGGTGATGGATGAGCTTTTATGGTTGATTATTTTTGTCCAATGATTACTGTTTTGTGTCGTATTGTTGAGACAAGAGTGAACCATGTCTGCCTTCAACAATGCGAGTCTGAAAGAGACCGAGAACCGACACGTGCCTCGTTGTGCCAGCCGCGAAAAGGTGCTGGCGGCGGCGAGGTTATATTGACCAATCGTTGCCCTAAAAGTATGATTTTTTGAGAAATATTTCTTCAATAGTCCCTAAAATCATAACATATCTAAGTTCAGTGATTTTGAACATTCCCATATAGGCCTAGCTAGTTTAATCAAGATCGGAGAAGCGGTTTGCCGGTCGCGGCTCAAATATCACGAAAATATCGCATTCAAAATCGTCGTCAAGAGAAATATTTCTTTGATTGTACCCAAAAACTTCTCAGATCTAAGTTTAGAGATTTCGAAGGTTCCCTGAAAATTTCATCAAGATCACATATGCCATTTACCCGGTAGAGAGCAAACATACAGAAAAATAGAAAACACCCGAGCTATTTTTCTCAGAGTAAGTGAAATTGAAGTCTTCATTGTGCTCATCCAATAAATAAAAACAGTCTTAAGATTATCACTCGACAAGCAAGGTAGATCCAGATTTCAACATTAAGTATGGAGTGTACCGTGTACCTAGGCATGGCAAGTGACCGTAAGATGACGGGAGAGCAGCAAAATTGATAGGATGAAAGAACTTACTGAAGATGGTGGCAGAGTTACCTGGGGAGCCAACACGGAAGTTCTAACCACAACATACATATAGGGCTTACATCAGACCACTACTTAAATTTACTAGTGCGTTGCTAGTCACAGCATCTAAAAGTAAATTGCAGAAGCTAGACACGGTGCAAAACCAAGCTATGAGAATCTCCACAGGAGCAGTGAAGTTCACTCATCACACAGGGCATGACCTGCTGGGTCAACATTTGCACAAAGTAGGAATGGCAGAGTCAAGCCTATGCAGCTTGTGCGATAAGGAAGAACAGAATCGACGACGCAATGCCAGATGACTTGACACGTGTACAAATGGAATCCTGTTCAATTGGACAACACGACAACACATGATGGCGGAGTAGGCCGATTGGGGCATATGAAAAGAAGAAGTATTTTAAATAGTAGTGACATTATTTATTGATAAGGCTGTTGTGTCACGGTAGCATACATTATATTTATATGTGGACGTTTCAAGAAAGACTGCACGGTCTTAGAAACTTCGACAGATATCTCGTGTACACCCGGCGTCAGAAGTAAATCAAGTGTATCGTTGTATCTACAATACCCAGCCCTTGATTTTCTTCACACACCGCGACAGAACAGCCCGATCATTCAATGATGTCGCTGCTATTTTAAATACTATTTTAAAATGTAAGATGTTTTGAAAGGGAGAAGATAGTTGGTTACTGATCAGCAATCGGCAGCAATCCTAGAAACGAGCCTGGTCAGAGCTGCGATAGAAGTAGTGAACATGTTCTTGAACTCTTGCAACGTTAATCAGGTGAAGCCTGTTCTCACCAGGCAACAGACAGGAACGATCATTTCATGTCTTGTCGCGTATTGTCGTACTAAGAACACTTATTTACCCCTGATTTCTCCACTTCCGCCAAGCTGCTCAAATATAAATTTTACGTTGTCTAAGATGTACTGTATGGTTACAATAAATAGTGTTTTGGACATCACACTATTCTTTTACAACATTCAACTCGTGGTAAATTTTGTATTTTTCAATTATGTATTGGTATTATTGCCAGAGCATAAGCCGCTTGCAGGACGTTGTTGTTAGGATAGGTTCTGGGCTCGAGTCCCAGTTGGGGCAAACTTATACGACAATTGCATCATTCAATATTATGTTAAACAAAACTATCTTTGAACGGCAACTCTACTTTTTGTCAATAGATAGGAGAGGTCAAACGGCTAGATAAAGTTAAAATGGGGGTGTAGTGATGAAACCAACAGCTTACCTGGTCGGTAACTGTTGTTGGATTCCCTCTCCACCCCACCCATTTTAACCTGTCATGTTGTACTTAGTGCAGGAACATTTTCATATGAAGAATAAATAATTGTATGGAACAAAACCTAACTTGGGGAGACCTGGGTTTGATCCCTGGTTGAGTTGGATTCTATAATTTTCAGATAATTTTCCATGAAATTTAAGCTTGTTTTTTGTATTTTTCCACAAACGTGTTATTAAAACTAAATAAACCCTAGATAAATCGTTTACATTTTTATAATGGTTTTTGTGGTATCGACATAGGCTAGGCTATGTCCCACCCACTCAGGCCTTGTACAGGTGGATGTAACAATGGCTGCTTACAGTAATAAAGCTGAATCCAATGTAAGTGTCATTCAACCCAGTAAGTCCTAGGCTAAGTTTAGATACGTTACGGTCAGGGCTAGGTTGCTACAATTGGCGAAGTAGTTAAACTAACTAATATCAATGTTATTATCCTTGATGTAACACTGATAATAGTAGTATACTCTACCTGTAACGTGTCTAAACTTAGCCTAGGACTTATCGAGATGTAGCTTTACATCAACCTGTACTTGAGGCCATCGTTAATACAAGGTCCGAGTGGGCAGGGCCTCGACACCAGATAGTGCTCATAACTCATCTAATTGGTCAAAACTACAGTAATAATACATATTTATATGAGGAGCATATGTGCTCCTTTTATAGACAATTTTGCAATTTATTTATTTTTTTTATTTATTTATTTTAACGTCTATCCTATTCAGTTATAAAAACTGATTTACAAAGGAGGACAACTAAATAAATCTAATTACATAGATGCAGACACAACAATGAACTACATTTAAGTAAATATTTGAAATAGTAATATTACAACAATGCATTAAATACTCAACAAATTTGATAACAAATAAAAGGATATTAAATGCAATTTATAAATGAATCGAATATATAAAAAAAGGGGGTGGGGAATTAAAGAAAAGAAAAAGAAAAGAAAAAGAAAATAAAAGAAAAAAGAAAAAAGGAAAGGAAAAAAAAGAAAGAAAGAAAGAAAAAAGAAAAAAAACATTAAAAAGAAAAACGAAAGAAAAAACTGATTTATTAGACGATCCCACTCAATCAATCATTTCTAAGGAGCTGTAATAAAGAGTGGTTATGGCACATGAATTGAGAGCGAAGTACAATTTCTCAACTTATTTGCCATCTAAGGTTTTATAAGAAATGAAGCCCCCATGCCCCTCGCAAAAATGTGGGCATCAGAGCCCAAAATCCAATATGGCTGCCATTTGTTATGTCTGACACTATCTTTGCACTTGTTTGCCCTACAATACTGCTTGGTATATGATTTTTAAGGTATTTTGGGTCAAGTATTTCATTTTTAAAGTTGTTTTGGCGATTTGATCTATCTTTTTACCTTTAAATCTAAAATGGATGACGATTTACAGCTTGGAAACATTTGTAATTCCTTTTATAGAAATCAATCCAGAAATTACAAAATCCATCTAAGCGGGGTAACGAACCCCGGTCTCCCGATTGCCGGTCGAGAGCTTTACCCCTAAGCTAACAGGACAGTTAACTTCATAACATCTAACTAAATCAGTTAACTGTCCCGGTAGCTTGGGGGTAAAGCACTCTACCCGCAATCGGGAGACCGGGGTTCGATACCCTGCTGGGATGGATTTTGTAATTACTGGATTGATTTCTATAAAATCAATTACACCTACAGGAGTGTTTCCCGATAAATGAAATTGAGAAATTTGTAATCCCGGGGCAGTTTTAGTTAGTGTTTTATGTGGAATCAATCTATTCGTATTGAACCGCAGATAAACAATTCTAATGGTGCCCATCATTTTTTGTGTCCAAGACCTGCCATGACTACAACAAAATAGCCGCTGTTATAGAAATTAGTATCTCTAATAGCTTTGTAGGTATCCAAACAATTTCAATTTTTAAGTAACCAATCTCTTCTTGTGAAAATGGCAGTTGTATGATTTGTAGCTCTTCTCAATGCCTATCGATTGGTATTTTTTAAATTGAAATCTGGTCAAATACTTATAACAGATACAAATTTTAAAATTGGCGGCATATAACATAACCTAAATAATTGTGGATTTTCATAAAAACTGTAAATGTATCATTTGTAGCTCTTTTCAATACCTATCGATTGGTTACTTAAAAATTGAAATCGTTTGGAAACCTACAAAGCTAATAGAGATATTAATTTCCATAACAGAGGCCATTTTGTTTTAGTCATGGGAGGTCTTGGACACAAAAAATGATAGGCACCATTAGAATTGTTTATCTGCGGTTCAATACGAATAGATTGATACAATATACAACGCTCTATCACTAAAACTGCCACGGGATTACAAATGTTTCCATACTACTATTCCGAGCTGTAAATCGACGTCTATTTTGGATTTAAAGGTAAAAAGATAGGTCAAATCGCCAAAACGACTTTAATAATTAAATAATTGACCCAAAATACCTTAAAAATCATTACCAAGCAGTATTGTAGGGCAAATAAGTGCAAAGATAGTGTCAGACATAGCAATTGGCAGTCATATTGGATTTTGGGCAGAGGCGGAGTATGCCCACACTTTAGCGAGGGGCATGGAGGCTAAATTTTTTATAAAACATTCTTAGATGACAAATAAGTTGAGAAATTGTACTTTGCTCTCAATTCATGAGCCATAACCACTAATTATCGCAGCTCCTTAGAAAATCGCTTAATTGTCTATAAAAGGAGCACATATTTTTGTATTATTACTGTAGTTTTGACCAATTAGATGAGTTATGAGAACTATCTTCTACTGTCAACTATTCAAAATTACATGAACAGTGCTTTCATTCGAGTCTTATATGAAAGTTCTACTACGATTTTGAGAAACTGGGTATTCAAAGCTGCAAATCGACGACCATCTTGGATTCGAAGCTTAAAAAAATGGGTCTAATCACCAAACCGAGTCCAGAAACATTCCTCGACCCCCAAAACCATAAATAAAAACCATATACTACGCAATTCTTTAGGCTAAACCATTGCAAAGATAGTGTCAGACATGGCAAATGGCAGCCATATTGGATTTAGGGCTCTGGCGGAGTATGCCCACACTTTCGCGAGGGGAATGGGGGCTAAATTTTTATAAAACCTTCTTTAGAGGACAAATCCATTGAGAAATTGTACTTCGCTCTCAACGGTCACAAAAGTGTTGAAAATGACCCTACTATGGTAGCATACTTGGGAAAATAGAAAAACTCGGTCGAATAGCCTTAAGAATGTCTTTTATGAATGTTCCAAAATGCTTTAGTTGCCATTAGCCGTTTGGTTCTCTTTCCGCCTTTATTGTGTTGCTTTTGCAGATCCCCGCCCCCACTCAAGAAAGAATACCATCTTCAAATTAGTTGCCCAGTGTTGTAGCTCTCTCCGTAACAATCGCCCGCTGCTTCCCTGGCTTGTTGCTATGTAATGTTATGTTTGTTTCAGGCGGTTGGATAAGATGCACATCTTGCACCTCTGCTCTCCGAACATCCCTGCATCATCGAACTTCACTCTCAGAACTACGAACACCCCACCTCCGAAACAAATTTGGTGAGATGTCTACGAACTAACCCTTATCGCTTTGTAGTTTCAAGGCCATGGACATAGCCTCTTTTTCTGTAACCATTACTTGCAAGCTTTGTTGTTCAATATATTTTATACTGTCTTTAACTCATGTCTGCTAAATATTATCATGCACTAATCCTTGTCACTTTGCAATCTCAAGGCCGTGGAGATAGTCTCTTTCTCTATGGCCATTTCTTGTACAGCACTGTTCAAAATAAATTTTGGGGAACAATATATTACATTGAACAGTACTGTACAAGAAATGGCCGTGGAGAAAGAGCTATCTCCACCGCCTTGAATATATTCTGTTCACTGATACGTCGTTGCCTATTTATTGTACAGCACTGATCAATAAATGTTGTTTAATCCATGCCGTTGTTGGGTGCTAATTCATTTGTACATAGCACCTTTTATTCCCATTATCACTTGTATGTTAATTAACCAAATCTTTTCTTCTCTTTAGAATGCAACCTTGGAAAGGGCCCTGCCCCATATCTGCCCTGTCTGTCTGTAAACTAGTTCATGAGTATGAACTAGCTAGCAGCTAGCTCTAGTAGCTGGCTGGCTAGCTAGTTCACCCATGAACTAGTTTTCAGACAGAAGACAGACAGACAGAGAGATATGGACTTAGTCTTTTTTTTCACTTGTATGTTAATTAACCAAATTTCTTTCTTCTCTTTAGAATGCAACCTTGGAAATGGCTGTCCATATCTCTCTGTCTGTCTGTCTGCCTGTCTGTAAACTAGTTCATGAGCATGAACTAGCTAGCAGCTAGCTCTAGTAGCTGGCTGGCTAGCTAGTTCATACTCATGAACTAGTTTTCAGACAGAAGACAGACAGACAGAGAGATATGGACTTAGTCTTTTTTTTCAAGGTTACATTCTGAAGCTGACCTACTTTATGGACTTAGCTACTTTTTTCAAGGGCATTAATAAATAATAATAACAATAATTATAAATAATATATATATTTATTAGTATTATTTGTAAACAATACAATTATTATTCAATTATAACTATAAACAATACAATTATTATACAAATTATACAATTTTTATACAATTTATACAATAAAAACGCAAAAAACAGGCCCAAAAACGCCTTTTTATACTCCTTAAGTCTTTTTTGCACTTCATTGCTACCTCGCTTCGCGGTGAAACTTTTCAGCTTCGCAAAGTGTTCTCCCCAGAGCAGAGACGGGATTGGCAACAAAACTTGATAAGTGCCCACCTACCATGTCAGCTGCTAGTTTTCGAACACGGTTAAGTTCAAACAGGTTTGTACTAGACCATATGTTCAAGAGCTAGCAACTTCAATGAGTGGTGTTCACACAAATTCCGCCATCAACCCCGTCAGAGCAAGAGGAATAAAGAACAGGTTGCAATGATACCGTCACCCACTACATGGTACACTACAACTATGAGCATTGAATGTAAGGTCCATGCCAGGCAACATATCGGCCATATCTATTGGGAAAGTAGCACGTCGAATTTAACGCAACCCTTGAAAAATAATTGCTTAATAATAATATTTTATTACATTTTAATATTGACACACAGAAAAGTACAAAATTGAAGATAAGATAAGATTTTTTTAAATCTGAGACAATTGAATCAATTTCACACACACTGAATAGAAGTCATTGACCTCAAACTCAAAAGACTTTTAAAAGATGGCCCACACTGATTTAATGAAAGGAATTTTAGTGTACTACATTAAATTAATAATACTTATTAAGTACTTTTAGTTGTGAGGAACTTCTTTGCAAGACAGTTATACAACTGAATAGAAGACATTACCCTCAAACTCAAGACTTAAGGGCCCACATTCATTTAATGTAAGTATTTTAGTGTATAAATAAAATCAATAATGCTGACAAGATTTAAGCAATTATGTAAAAGTCATTTTAGTCGTGAGCAACTTCTTTGCAAGACAGTTATACAACTGAATAGAAGATGCATTCATTACACTCACAAACTCAAAGGACTTCACACTAGTAGATAACAGAAAAAACAACTTGCTTGATTTTGTATAGGCAAACGTATTTAAGGTCTTTAAAAAAAAATTTAAATTGTTTTTTTTAAATTTTAAAAAATTTGAAGTTTCACACTTTTCTTTGGATTTTACTTTTAAAATTTAATAAATGCTCATAAGTAGGGTACAACAATAGATAAAAATTTCTTTTTGATACCCAAAATTTGTTTCTAAATATATTTTCTTTAAGGGGAAAACCGCAAAAAATTTATGTTGTTAGATTTTTAGAACGTACCCAACATTTAAAAAAAGTGGTTAAAAATACATATGTGGGGTTTTTTTAAAAAACTGCAGACTGATAAATTTAAAGGTTTAAAATTTTGGGTAATCGGGTACGACTGTTATTGGTAAAAAATTAAAATTTAAATTTGATGAATCGACCCTTTTTTTTAGTGGTGTAAAATTCCCTAAAAAATTTTTTACCCAAGGTTTTTGGGTTTATTTGGGTTTGGGAAAAATCTAGTACCGAAAATGGTTTTTGTTTGGGTTTTGCAGTTTAGTCCCAAGGGTCCCCAATTTTTGGGTTTTCTTGCTTTTTGAAAATTTTTTAGAAAAAAAAATGAAACAATGTTTGATTAAATTTTTTTACTCTTTCATTTTTTGGGAGCCTACAAAAAGACAAACCATCAATAGCCAAAGGAATCTTTTTTCTGTTTGATCTTTCTTTTTATGTTTTAGTAAAAATAGTACAAATGTCAAAGCTAGGATCATTAAGTTAACATCGAAGAAATTTGGGACTTTAATTGTAAATTAATTATATTACCGGACCAAACCCCAAACTCAAAACTACGGAATTGCAAAAACCCTACTTGTTTACAAATAAAAACCAAAATGATCAAAAATTTTTTATATTTTTAAATTCGCGTAATCTACAGTTTTTTTTTTAATTTAAACCCCACAGGGATCCCAATCATTTCCCACAGTTTTTGCCCAACGGTTTTCGAGAAGACAAGAAAAACGAAATTTTTTCCCTTTTTAAATTTGGGCCCCTTTTCCCCCCCGGTTTCCTGAAAATTTTGCCTTAAAAGAAAAATCGTACGACCCAAAAAAATGAAACATTTTTTACACCAAAAACAAGTGGGTACAGAAAGGGATTTTTTGGTGTATTTTTTTGGGAAGCCTTTTTTGGAGTAAAGCTTTATTAAAAAAGGGGCCCCTATTATTTGCTTAAAATGGGACAAGGTAACTTTAAACCCAGAATTCGGGTTCTAGAAAAATTTTTTGGGTTCATTTACTTTTTGTAAAACTTTAAAACTCTAGAAAAAATAGCTTTGTGACTATTTTTGTTAAAAAAGTCTATTAATCAAATGGGGCCTATGCCTTTTGAGAGGGGGGAGGGGTTTTAGAATGAAGACAAGTTCAATTATTTTTATATCATATAATTTATAACATGACATAGGGGGGGTTTCGGAACCCACTCCCCCCGGGGGGCCACATGGTTTGGACATGGTAACCCCCTTTGGTATTGTTCCAAGTGTTGCTATACCCCCCCCCCCCCCTTTTGCTTTCGAGTATGGGGTGACTTTTTTTTCGGTGGGTAAAATCTCAAAAATTTTTTTTTATTTTATTATTTTTTTTTAAAATTATATACCGGCTCTTAGGCAAGCGGGTTTTTTTCTTGGCAAGCAGCCCCCCAAATTTCCCAATTTGATTTGTCTGAGGAGGGAATTTTGCTGATGTGTAGTCATAATTGCACTCAGCCAGTCAATAAAAATTAAAAGCGTTTCAAAAAACCCAAAAAGATGCAATTAATGGAACTAGACTGCTTGAAAAAAAAAACTATGCAATGTAAAAATTTTATTTCACCTCCAAGTTTTTCCCTTTTAGAAAAACCCAAAAAGGTTTACTTGGCCCCCGGGCAGACTAAATATTAACTTTTCACTTTTTCAGTGTTGTCTACTTTTTAGTGTAGGGGTGTGTACCGGGTTTATGCCTCCCAAAAATACGGGAAACCGCCATTTGTCTCGGGGATAAGTTGTTGTAATTTTAAAAGTGTAAAAACTGCCCTTGGAAATTTAAAGTCCCAGTCTGGGGAGACTAGTGCTGTTTTTTTGTGAACATTTTTTTTTTCCCAATTTAAAACGGGGTTTGCCGTCGATAATCGAAATAACGATCGATTACGATATCAGTAATGATATGATAACGATTCAAGTTTTTTGATATGATATGAATGATTATCGATTTAAATATGACATGGGTTTTTTCCGCGTTTACCATGTTTAAAAACCCCGCGCGTCTTTATAAACGCCCCGGGATTGGTTGTCGGAGTGCCTCGCTGCCCCCAAGTATAATCCCACGCCCCCCGCCGCCAGTGCGCTTTCGTTTTCCCGCATCGGCGAAGAAAACGAAACATCCCCCGGGGGCCCGGGATTGCGATGATTGGTACGGTCAAATGTTGTGGCTTTGGAATTTTCTCTAGCGTCAGTCTGCCCAATTATTTTGAATTCGTGATGTTTCTTGTGTTTTGTTTTCCTAGGCTCAATTTGGAAATTTTGATTTTATAATCGAGGGGGTTTCTATGATATCGAAAATTTTTCGATATGAAAAAATCGTTTCGATCCTCCGTTTACCCGATCCCGATTTTCACATCGAACGGCAACCCAAAATTAAAAACAGTTTTCAGGAGGATTTGGTCAAAAAGCTACTTTTCTCAAGGTCTTTACGATTTTTCATTTTCTTTTCAACTCAACAATTGTAAACTTTTTGCAAGTACGTATGGAAAACGTTTTTCTTAAGGCTTCTTTCTCACTAGAAAAAGGACTGAATTAAATTTACATTTTTATAAAAAATTGGTGTAATCAACATAACATACCTTTGTTAGTTTGAGGGCCGGGGTTTACAAACTTGATCACCACAATTACAAAAACCCCAATCCCCCTTTTTAGGGAACTTTGATAAAACCCAAGGGTCAAGGGCAAATCATGATGTATTGAAAGTAGTACTTAGGCCAAAATTTTTACTTTTAAGTAAAAACTAAAACTCGTTAAAAGGGGCCCAACAAAACTTTTCCGTGATAGGTAGGCCAAGTGACAATTATTCCACAAAGAAAGGGCAATTGTCCCGTCAACTCAAAAAAAACTTAGCGGGGACCCCTTAAAAAAATAATTGTTTTTTTTTTGGCGACCCCACCCAAAAAACAATCCCCCCCCCCCCCCCCCAAAATACGAATACAGAGAAACAAATATAAATGTTTGTAATCTTTGACTGCCCTCTAAATAGTATGCAATATGTATGCCTACATTGGCCAAAAATCATAAAAAAAAAATTAGGCGGTCACCAAATCACCAATTTATGAAGACTATGGAGTGACTTCATTAAGTTTGCAGGACAAAAATTGACTTTAGGCAATTTTTGCATTTATCTCAATTTTTCCCGGGATCCCTTTTAGTGAGCCCCAAAGGAAAAAAATTTTTAAAAATATGTTTTTTTCTCAAAAAAGGGCCAACGTTTTAAAAATTTAAAATTAAAAAGAAATGTAAGCCTACTAGATTTCTCAAATTTTCTTGCCCCAAAAAAAGGTTGAAGAAAAACCCAATAGGCCTATACTGTTTTGTAAGTTACTGACTGCTAAAACCCCCCCCCCCCCAGGCTAAAAAATACCCCAAATTTGAGACATAAACCCCAAATTGCAAATTATGAAAATTTTTATTTCAAAATCTCGAAATAATTGGGGAAATGCGCATACTGGATGTCAAAAGTTTTCCGTGAAATCAATAAAAAATGTTTTTAAAGCTTCAGGGTTAACGAAACGTTTATCATAAACAGGAAGCCAAAAATTTAAAAATTTTTCCCCGTTTCTACCCTTTCAGTTTCCCCCAATTCCCCAAAGGGTTCGAAATATTTTTTTTAAGCGTAGTACCTATCACATATCAGTACCTTTTGGGTACAACTAAATTTAAATTTAAGATTTCCCTTTAAATTTGATTCCACCCCAATTTTCTTCTTTTGATTTACGGGGAAATTTGATTATTTACAAAAAACGCTTTTGTTTTGAAAAGGGTTTTTTTAAAAGCCTTAAGTAAAAAAACAAAATTTCCCGGGAAACAATTTGTGCCCCAAAAAATACAAAACCTGGGTTTTTGCTTGTAGAATTGTGGCCATGTAGTCAAAATGACCAAGAAACAAAATTCAACCTTTTTTTACAAATACTGATCCCCCAAAGTTTTTATGTAAACCTTTATTATTTATACATATTACATGCAAACAAGCTAAATTTTTTTAGATGGAGACAAAATACCGCAAAAAAGATAAGTTAAATTTTTAAAAACTCCCTCTCATCTCACTATTTCTTGAAACCCATTGTGGGGAAAAAACCAAAGAGGGGAAAATTTTAAATTTAAAGAAAATTGGGGGAGAGAAGAAAAACCAGGGGTTTTGGGGACATGTAAAAAGGAGGGGAGGAGAAAAGTTTTGCAAGAGGAATTGGAAAAAAAAGGTTTCCGGAAGAAAGGGGGGCCGACCACGAAAAAGATGGCAGGATGTGTGGGGTTAAGAGTACAGAAATTTGGAACAGGAAGGTAAACGGGAAAATGTGGTTTTAAAGGAAGAATTTGGAGGGGGCCTATCGACGAATTACTGTCCGTAGTCACCCGAAAACAATACAAGGGGCCAAGCACTTAAAGCCGCTAACTTTTAAAAAAACAAAATTTTTAGTTTCGGGTTTTGGGGAAAACCCTTTTTTTTTAAAATGCTGTAGGCTTTCTCCCAAAATTTGGGTACCCCAATCCATTTACGGGGGAGAAAAAGGGGGGAAATAGTTTGGCGGAAAAAAATAGGGAAAAGGGTAAACCCCCCCCCAAAGTTTTGTAAATCATTATATTCTTTCCAGTCCAGGGCTTTAAACAAAAAAACACTTGGTGGGGCCCTCCCCCTTTGGCTTTTCTTTTTTGATTTTGGGGTTTCCCCAAAATTTTTTAAAAACCGGGTTCGTAAATACTTTTTATTCATATGGGACAAAAATAGAACCTAAAAATGTGCGTACGCTTTTATCGAAAAGATAAAATTTTTTGCTCCTAGCGATACATTTACGGACACTTTGATATTAAATTTTTTAAAATTCATCGGACTGCCAGTTAATTTTTTAAAAAAGGGTTTTATATTAAAAAACAATGCCCTAAATTCAATCCAACACTTAAAATGAAAAAAACATGTAAAGGGCCTCAATCATTTTTCAAAATTTTGGGGCTTTTTTTTGGCTAAAAAACCAAAATGAATGGTGGCCCAAAATCCCACAACGGAATTTTGCGCGTGGGGATGGCAAGTTTTTAAAGAAATTTCCTAGGGTTGACTGCAACTCTAACCGATGACTCAGTAGGCCCCCCTTGAGAAATGGACCCGGGGGAACCAAAATGTTTTGTGAAGGGTAGGCCTCCCTTTTAAAAAAAGCCCAGTCGAGAAAAAAAATCGTTAGGGAAAAGGAAAGACTCTCAAATTGCATTTTGAAAACTGAATTTGAAAGAAAAATCAAACTATTTAAAGAATAGTTTTCCCCGAAAATAGGCCTGGGAATCCTACTTTTGGGTTCCAACTCATTTAGGAAAGGTAAAGCAATGTTTCCACTTTGATCTTGAGCATCACAGAATAAAGCGGGGCCTCCCAAAGCTCGTCACCCTCTTTTCTTCCTCTTCTTTTGTCATAAACCAGCTCTCTCCACTTTTTTCCTGCCTCCCCCCCATCTTCTTCTCTCTCAACATCTCAAGCTAAAAATGCTTGCCTTGGGTTTCAAATTCAAATCCTTTTCTTCTCACCCCGTCCTGTTTATTTTAAATTTACCCCTTTGGCTTTGTAGACATGCCCAAAACTTTCCCCTTTGGCAGGTGATCATTTTCATTTTCCAAATCCAAAAAAAACCATATAGTACATCTTTCCCCCCTTCTTTCCAATCTTTTTTTGCAAAGAAAATTAGCCCCTTCCCTTCTGAACCCAAAAGGGATTCCCCCCAAAGTTTTGGCTCCCTATTAAACCCCTTTTTAAATCCCTCCCCTCATTTTTTATGTTTGCACCTTGCCCTGTAGGTGTTTCCCTTTCCTGTTAAAACTTTTCCCTTTCCAGCCCCCTTTTTAAAATATAGGCACTATTCCCAAAACCCAATTTTTAAACACTTTTTAAAACTGGGGTCCAGTGGTTTACACAGTGAAAACTGTTAGTATTAATTAACTGCAGCTACTGTTATTTGTTGATGGCCCCAAAACTAAAAAAAAATTTTCAATTTTAAATTTTTTTTTTTCCCCTGCCGCTTAAAACCCCCTGTACATCAGTTGCCCCCAAACCCAGGCCCTCCTGCTTTAATCATTTCAACAGAAAAATCGTCACCCCCTGAGGTTTTTAAATTTTTAATTTTTTTTTTATTGCTGCGAGTATTTCGTTTTTTGGTTCCCATCCCTTCCCCCCTTCTTTTCACACCCTGTCACGGTTTTTTAACGCACCAATTTTTAAAACACCAAATTACAGCGTTGAGAACAAGGAAAAAAATTTGCAGTTCACCCGCTTCTGTCGGGCGCTGCGCCAAAAAAATTTATGGCGGGCATGGTGGACGCCCCCCTTCTCCATAGCCCGTTCGGGCCTACGACGGTGAGGTAAAAGTATGATGAAGAACAGCTGACGGGGCGATAAGAACCTTTCCGCGTAAGATATCGCTATGTCACAGGGCCCCCGCGAAATGGGGCCAGGGTTTTCATTCACCCCAAAAACCCGATTATTGATATCCGACCCCATTACGTGAAAAAATTCTTTCACTGCAAAATTCAAAACCGCCCCAAAGTTAAAGAGAAAAACACATGGGCCTTTCGGGCCCCTGCTGCATTTTTGTAGGAACTTGCAGGGCGACCCGTGTGTTGCCGGGCCCAAAATTCACCACGTCACAGTTGATATTGAAAGTACATTGTTTAAAGTTAAACCAAAAGTATTTTATCGGGTTTTGCTTCCCCTACCCCCCCCGGGGCCAACTCGGAATCGCTTTCATATTTAAATTAAATTCTTTTCCGAAATGCAAACTATAAATATTATCATTTCTCTCAAACCAATTACTTTATTTTTCCAAAAGAAATGTTAAAAAATTAAATTCATCCCCATCACGTAAAATATCGCAGCTTGAATAGTAGTTACTGATAATATTCGAAAATGAAGGGATTAATGAAAGATAATCGCAACAAAAGTGAAAAGAAACTTCACAGAACTAAAATTTTGGAAAAACAGGGGCCTTTTAACCCCCAAAGACAAAATTTACGAGCCGGGTAGATCTGTTTACACTAAGTAGCAGGCTCTCGTCGGGCCCCCGGTTTTAGCCAAGGGGTGGGGAGGGGGTGGGGGGGGGGGCTCTTTGTAAAAGCGGGCCCCCCTAGTGTGGAAAAAACCCCCTTTTGGCAAATAGAAAGGGAAAAAAAAGGATGCACCACAAAAGGGTAACCGGTTCCCCCGTCGGTATGCAAAAAAGTAAAGGCCTTAAATTTTTTTTGTTATCGATCGAACGTAAAAAATTGATATTAAACGGTCGATAACGTTGCACATGCGCAAAAGCGATAACCAAATTCATTAACGGGAAAGGCAACCCAATTTTTTTTTCCACCATGCCCCTTATTTCTCCTAATGCTATTTCAACTTCCTTACTCCCCCATTTAAGTCTTTCCCTTTTTTCCCCTTTAGTCTTTCCAAAGGTTTTTGTTCCACATACCCCCTTCATGGGTCTCTCAAACTCTTTCCCACTTCTCTTTTTACTCCATCCTCTCACCCTCCATTTGCAAACAAACCCGCTTTTCCCTCTTCATATCTTTTTTGTAGGGGCCCCCACAGTTTAATCCCCCCCGGGCTTATATAGTTGCTTCTGCTCCATTTTCCGGGCGGCGCCTCCTTTAAAATGCCCGGGTAACAGCCGGTGGCACTTTTTAGGGCCCTTTTTTGGGTTTCACTAGGAGTCTCTAAGGGTTCTTTGTACGTAAAATTTTTAATCTCAGACTTCCCCTCCAAAAATCCTTGTGAAACTAGTATTTGCTTTTTTTTGTCCCCATTTAGTGCCCTTGGGGAGGGTGGTAAGCTATGGGGCACAATGCACATACCTAGCAAGTTTGGGCCCCATCCCGTACCCCTAAAACCCCCTCCCTACCCTTGGGGACCTATTACCTCTTTTTATTTTCCCTGCTGTCCCTTCTTACTTTGGTAATCTCCCATGAAAGAGCATCAGATTTCCCTTTCAATTTTCCTCTATGAAATTTCTCTTTTCCACGGCAACCCAAAATCCCTACTGTAATTTCGAGGGAAAATTTTTCAAACTACGTTGTTAGGGACTAGTTTTTAGGCCCGGGATAATTATCCCCATTTCCAAAAAGAAACAAAAATTTGGCCTTTGGGAACCCAAAAAATTATGAAACAGGAATATGGAATTTACAGAAACATCTAGGCCTATATATTGGACATAGGCCTACTGCCCCCAACCCAAAAAAAATAAGAAAAAAAATTTTGGGAATGTCGATGATCATAATTGTAAAACTATTCCGGTTTTTTTGTTAAACTCTGTATTTATGCAGTATAGGGCCCCGGGTTATTTGAAATTTTCAAATTTTAAAAAATGGGGCCCTTTTTTTTAATAGTTTTATAGCCAAATCTTTAAAATCTGAGTGGTCAAAAAAAGGGTGCGGTTTTTTTACTTTTAGGGCGGCCTATAAAAAGGGTAAATATAATACTGTATTCATCTTAATCCCGCCCAGAAAATAAAGACATTTTCCTTTTTTTTCCCTATTGTTTTACACAGGGTGAGGAAAATCTCAAGAAGGGAGCCAGACAAGGGACCAAACTGACACACCCCCCAAAATCCCCGGAGACACCAGGGTTCATCCCCATTCAAACGAGAGTATCCCCCCAAGCATCGAAAAACACTTAGCTTGCTGCCGGTTTTTTGCCCCAGGGAAAAACCCGGGGCCCCCAATAATGATTTTTGTAAAAAAAAACAATTGATTGGGGGTAGAAAACTCAGCAGTTGAAAAATGGGAACCCGAGGGAAAAATCATCCAATTTTGAGAAGACTTTCAATGTTTTTCAATACTTAGCAGTTAAAACACAAAGCCTGCCCCCAGAACACTCCGGAAAATGTGGTGTGAACGGGGTACTAGTAGGGAAAGGGCGGTTTACTGACCCCTAATCAAAGATATCATCAGCACCGACTGACAACAGGGGAGGGGAAACAAAACACTAAATTTAAACGCAGTATTAGCTGCGACTGGAATTATTTAAGCTTTGTTCTGTCACGATATTTTCGGGTTTGCCCCCGGGGCGCTGCACCAAACATGCCCGGAGCTTAGACATAAAGGAAAAAGAGGATCCCTAGGGGGTGCCCAGAGAGAAAATTCAAATTTGGGAAACGCGTATCATTTCTCGTTTTAAATTTAGTCTTCCATTTTTATGAAAAAAGAATAAAAGGGGGTAAATGTAAATCAACCCAAAAAAGAAGCCAATTTACTAATAGACCTAATCATTGAAAATGAAAGTTTCAAAACCCAAAGGAGAAATTTGAATTTCATTATCACACAAGTTCAAAACGGTTTATTTTAAGAGTTAGTTTTAAACTATTTTTGTTAAAAAAACCCACGATTAGATAAAAAAACCCTTTCAATTTTTTAGACCAATTAAAAATAGTGAACTAGAACCCCTACGAAAATTAAATTTTTCCTTTTTTAAACACAATAGTTTGGCGCAAGCAAAGCAAAACAAAGCCAAAACACTGTCATTTTCAAAAAGCGCACAAAAAAAAGTAACGATAAACTGATAGCCTATCTCCCCTTTTTTAAAATTTTTTGCAAGCGTTGACGTGCCCTGATGAATGTAAAAAGGTGATTTTTAAAACAAACAAACTGGGAATCCATGGTGTAAGGTAATTTATAAAATTTATTTTCCTAATAAACTAAAATTAATTTTTTAAAAGAAAACAATAAAATTTAAAAAACCCCACTGTCTGCCTGTTTTACGGGGTGGGCCCAAATCGACGAAAATAGTGGCTTATTTTTCAAAACAATTACCCCCCTGGGGGCAGCAAAAAGAAGTTCTTAAAAAAATTTTAAAAATTCCCCCCTATTTTTGTTCGGTTTTTTAAAATTTCCGTGATAAAACCCTAGGAGCCAATTAGTTTTAAAACCCAAAAATAAATGACCCTGATGAACCAAAAGGGGTGTGTGAAAGTTGACCGGGGAATTGATTTAAAATTTTTTTTTGGGCCTTAGTTTCCTTTGTAGTTAAACACAGACTTCACAGCGAGGAAACCTTTTTCATTTGCAACTGGTTTGCACCCCATGTTATTAATAAATTTAAAACGAGCGGCAATATAGAAAATTTCCCCATAGAGCTTGTCCCCGGGTTTTAAAATAAACCAAAGTTAAAAATTCTCGTTTTCCCTTCCCCAAAACCCGTAGAATCTCTCCTCACCCCCCCTAGGGGTCGGATCAGTGGGTTTACAAGCTTTTCTGTTCCTCGAAAATGAATCAACATTCCCCTTTCAACACGCCCCGAGCGTTGGGGGGTTTGGGTGCGGAATTTCTAGAGAGACCGGGGCTGCAAAAGTGGGGCCGGCCCACCCGGGGTTTTGGGTTTTCCCCCTCCTGCAAGAAAGAAAACCCCGATTAAAAATCTAAACAGGGAAAGGGGTTTTCCACAAGGGTTTCATTGAACCCCCGGAATGCGGGGCGTAAAGGAAATGAACGTCTGCTACACACACAGTTAATATAGAAATTGCATTTATAAGAAAATCCTTTCTTTTTTAAAAAAACAGTTTTTTCTTTAAAAATTTTGGATATTATAATATTTTTTGTAGAAAGGGGCAAAGCGTGCCATTAATTGGGGAAAAGGTTTTTAAACGTACCCCCGATATGAAAACCCCGGCGGGAACACTTTTAAAAACCCGTACCTGCTGCCCCCACAAACCCGGGTTTTAATGGGAAACTACGACGCCGGGGTTGTGAAAACCCTAAACCCCCCACCTCCCCTTCTGCCCAAAAAGCCCCCAAATGGGGTTTTTTGTAAAATCTTTGCAGGGCCTTTGGGTTTGTCAATCTCTCTGCTCTGTGAGCAAGGCCCGGGTTTTGGCCCCCAAAAAAGTTTTAATGTTATTTTTGTTTTTTTTTTGTTTGGGATAGGTATTTTTTTTGTATATTTGGGTTTAAAAAATTTTCTAAGAGATCCCCGCAGTCACCGACCCGGAGCGTTGGGTTTTCCCCCTTTCCCCACCCCGTTTAAAAACACTGAGGGCCCACTAGGGCCCATTAAAAGGGGAGACAAGGTGAAAAATGTGGGAAATAAAATGGCCGTTATTTACACGCACTGTGCTAAGCTAAGGGGCTATGAAAATTATAATAATAAAAGGCCTTTTGGGTCGGGGCTTGACACCCCATGTCGAAGCAAAATTTTACTTTTAAATTTTCCCTTTTAAACCCTTCCCATCAAAACTTACTTTCAAAAACTAAATATTTCATCAAAGCCCAAAACGTTCGAACATTGAAATTTAGCGTCAAACCCGGGCCCTAAACGCGCTCGAACTGGGGAACGTTGTCCCCAAAACACAAGTTGTATTCGGGAAATGGGGCGCATTGGGGCGGCTTCCCTCTCGGGGGCCGGAAAGGGCCCCTTGGGTTTCCAGCCAGTCACGTCGTACCAAGGTCATACATTCGTTTTCTTTTCTGACTAAAGGGGTTGGGGAAAGTGCCCCGGGGGTTTCGGGCCCTTCTTTCGAAGGGCCCGTTCTATTTTGGGACTTTTAAACCCTAGTCCACATTTAAATGGCTTCTCTGCACGAATCACAGGTTTACACGTCTTTTTGTTGTTAACTTTAAAAAATAAATAAAAAAAAAAAAATAAAATGTATTTGGATCTACCCCCCCAGTTTTATAACTGATTTTCAGTGGGGATAGTAAAAAACAAAACGACCAAAGCCAACCCTGCAGGCCCCGGGGCGCAATCGACGAGGGGGAGCGGTAAACCCAAAAAAAAGATCGATATTTTTTAGGAAATAGCAATCAGTGGTAGGACAAAGCAACACCCCCGGATCAACGCCAGAATCAAAAAGGGCCCATTCAGATTTATTATGTGCTCGTTGTAGGACGGCTCCCCAAATCACCTTTTCAAAAAAACTGACTTTGGGGGGAATGAACCCTGGGCCTTCTTCTTGGGAAACAGATACCAACCAAAAAGAACAACGAGGGGAGTGTCCACTTGGGTTGGAAAATCTTTCAGGATGAAATGCTCAAATCTGCCACTGTGAACCGGGAAACAATAAACGAAGTTGTTCTTCGTAACGACGCCATAAACCGCATGATAATCGTTGCCCGTGAACATGAAAAAAAAAATGAAAGCTTTGGCAGAGCTACTCGAGTTGAAAGCGATTCCAACCCTAGGAGGGGAGAAATATGTAGGCTAACTAACTGGATCCATTTCTTATCCAGTAGCCAAAAATCTGTTTGCAGCAGTGATAACAAAGACGGAGGACAGTAGGCTGATTAAAGAAGTAAAAGGAGAGTTACAAACTGATTTTTTTAAAGGCAAGAAAAGTGAAAATGGGACTGCTACCTGTCAAGTCATCTGCTCTCGACCCACGCTTTAAAAAGCTTACGTTTTTCAACAAGAGAGAGTCTGATGATGTCTATACTTGAGTTCATATCTAGAAGCACTCCTGGATCACCCGTAAAATGGTAGCTCAAAGGAAATAGTTGATATTGTTGGAGACCATAAACTGTCAATCATGTCTTCCACTTACCAACCCTTGTTGCACCGGTCACTCCAAACTGCACGGACCTTCTATTGCTTTGTTTTTTTTTTTTTTTTTCCTTGGAAATTAAACATAATAAGTAATAACCATTCACTCAGGTGGCGCGGCGCGCGACATGGGCACAGGCACAGCTGACGTGTATTTTGAGGTCACTTTGTATTTGGAAGCGATGGATCAACCCTTCTCTCCATTAGGAAAATCCCGACAACATAATTTGACGTTTACAACGTTGCACAAAGAGAGCATAGAAATAAGTTGCTCTTTGAGAGGAGGGCTTCTTGATTTGACCGGGACTATAGAGTGCTTTGCATGAGGAGTACACGGAACTAGTAGACAGCGAACAACCAATCGCAGATGAAGAGCCAGGAGATGAGTCCGATAGTGATATTGACGAATTGTAAGTTTATCCAGTTTAGCCACAGAAGAAACCTCGCCTCCTGATGTTTGACGATGAAGATGACACAGAAGATAGAGAAACAGAAACTACCAATGGATATCAGACATACCGGTACCGAGAGCTGCGTGTTTCTGGTCTGGGTGCAGATGAGAAAGAAAACCCCCTACTTTGGTGGAACAGGAATGAAACTACATTCCCTGTGATGGCCAAATTAGCAAGAAAGTACCTTGGCATTGTGGCCACAAGTGTGCCCTGTGAAAGACTTTTGAGTGGAGCCGCAAAGAACAGATCTCGACTCACAGGAAAGCATGAGGACGACCTAATTTTTTAAGTGGGTACTGGGTAGGCCCTACTTAAAAATAAAAAAAAAAAATCCAAGGACATTTCCAAGCCTTAAATAAAAATGTATTTCTTTCTTAAACCTATTGCTAGGTACTTAAGCCCAGCCCTAATATTAATTAAACTCGGCCTACATGAATGCTTCCAAAAATATTTGAAATGTGATGCTGAATTTGTCAATCAAATTATTTTGAAATGGAGAGTGGAGAGCAAGAAAGCAGCAGACTTGGCCACTCGTTGTGTCAGGTTGCCACTTACCATGACGTCCAAGGTCGTTGTTGTCACACCCGTCACTTGGTCCACTCCGTCTTGTGTTGAGGCCTCACCGACAGCCTGGAATACAACAACACAGGGCTTAGAGGATTTTCTTTAACCTTTTAGCGTAGGTCTACAACAAGAAGGAGAATGGTGTTAGCCCCACTAGCCAGGTCTTTTAAATATGTTACCGTTCTCATTGCTCAAGTATAAATACAGGTTCAAGCGTAACCGGCTATTTGATGTAGTGCAAGTAGGCCTACGTCGGTAGGTAAGTTACAATAGGGTTCTGGCAGTAAAGTAAAGTAGGCTACGGGAACCCTCCCTTAAAAGTTAAAACGTCCCATAATAAATAATCAATATCTGTCCCCATTTCTAGCAATTGGGTAACATTTTATCACATGATTCTGGATCACTAGGCCTTACCATCTTGTTCGGTAGCGTCTCAGCGGACTATGTAAAAAAATTATTTTTTGCAACAAGAGATGCCAGCTACAAAATATGGTATCGTATTTGAACTAAAATTTAGTAGCCTATTAGCCTACCCTCGCCTATATAATTGATAACCGGTCTTTATATCTACGGGCATCTCTATAAAATAATGAATAGGCCTTACAAAAGAGAATGAGTAAATACAATACATTCCAGCTCACTCACCACGTTGAATCCAAGCAGCAGACGCTGAGGAGAACTCTCGACTGAGTCCCGCGTCGGCTGCATAGGCCTCTTGACCTCCTAGACCAACCAGGCCTGAGCTACGAGGTGCAGATCCGCAGACACACAACAACGAAACAAACGTGAAACGTATTCACGAATCCGAATTATTGTCTTTCTTCCACAAAATGTGTTAAATGTTTGTAGGCCTAGTCTTTTTATGATAAAAACACTTCCTACTCTTGGCCTTGGCACAATTACTATAATTACCACCTAGGCCAAATTGACTTCAAAATTTAAATATTGACATGTTCAAATCGTTTTGAAAATTAAATATCGGTAGCCTACTGTACCGGTAGGCTACAATCAATTCAATTGAATTTCTTATTCAAAAAGTAAGATTGATTTACGGTAGTTAAATTTAGTTTGCATAGGCCTAGGTGAAAACTGAAAAGGCTTTAATTTTCCATTAACCAGGGCCACATTTATAAACTAGCACACGCAGGAATGTTTTCTTCATTCTGTAACAAAACAAACACATAATAGGTTAGCTAATAGTTGTGCAGCTCCACGGTGATAACCGTTCTAAATAATATTATAGGTTAGGGTTGGGAATTGAGATTGATTATTCGATTTGACATCGATGTCAAAGCAAAATTGACTTTCGATTTGACATCAATTTCAATTTGCCATCTTGCACACGACATCTGAATTGAAAAGCCGCAATGTGTGAAGCCAACAGGCCATCATTGAGATTGATAGGAAAGGAATACAGTACCGGTACCTAAATGATTATCAATAGGCCCTTATAGATAGCAATTGAATTCTTTAGCAATATTTCAGCCAACGTATAGGCCTAATAATATGGAACTTCAAATTCCCCCACAATTTAAATTTTTTTACACTAGGCCTATTTGCACCGGGAGATTCTGCAATCGTAGGCCTAGGGCTGTCACTGTCACAATCATTTGGTGATGAGAGCTCTTGGCTTGCAGTTACGGATGATGACATAATAATGTAAATTTGGGCCCAGGAAAAAAAAACAGGCCTAGTTAACAATGGCACTTGTACAAAGGGAATCATGTCTTTATTGGATAACAAGACAACTAGGGCTGAGCGAGTAGGTACTTGAATTCGAGTACAAGTCGAGTTCACGTAGAGTTTGAACAAAATTCGAGTTTTATTTATTTTGAACTCGGAATATTCGAGTGTCGGTAAAAACAGCATTTTCATTTTTTGACCCGTCAAAAGTTATGTTTTCCTCCGTTAGATGGCAGCATACGAAGCAAGTTTGTGACACACGACAGGTCAAACTCCTTCCGACGAGATCCAAATGGAACTAGACATGACGTCACATGAGAGCATTGATTGGCTGTCGGTTTTTGTGAAACCATTCACGTCTACCATGTATCACCACTTTTGTGACCGAGATGTTGTTGACACTGCTAGTTGTGTTTGCTACAAAAGTAAAATGGACACGAGACGAGAGCAGAGAAGCCAGATGATTCGTAAAAATATGCGGCAGACTAGGCTTAGGCGTAATTTCTTCTCTAAAGCATAGGCCTAGCATGGAATACAATTTTGAAAAAATATTCATGAGATGAACACTTGTCACAATGCAGGTAAACAATCAAACAACACACAGCGTGACAGTGCCAGTGGCAACAGGTAGCTAGTTGCCAGGATCTCTTAGGTCTGAGCCCTGGCCAAGATGAGTACCTAGTATTTTACCGATCTTAGGCCTTAGCTAGGCCTACAAACTTACATTGTGACACCAAAATGCACCCAGCACTAGACCTAGGACTGTAGGCCCTACAATAAGGCCTAGACCTAGCTTATGGCACCCTCCATAACAAAAAATATTTGACCCAGGAGATAGGCCTAGGCCTAGAAGAAACTCTGAAATGGAAAACATTTTCTCAATTTGGAAATGAACTTGATTTGAACTCTGTTCGAACTTGAATAGGCTACTCTAACATTTTACTTCACTCAAACTCGACTCGAATTAAAATTCTCCGTTTGCACAGCCTTAAGACAACACAATGGCCGAATAAGCCGATTGGGGGCATATAAAAAGAAGTTTTCAGTAGGCTACTGTACCGATTATATTAAATACGGGGTCTTAGGATATTGTAACTTGCTTTAAATTTAACGATATTGATGTTCAATTGTCATATCGTTGAGCATCGCAAAATAAATGTTTCACAAAATATTGTGGAGGCAGGCCTAGCCTACATGGATTCTTGATTTTGTATTTTAGATGTCATCAACACAAATAAAAGTATTAGACCGTAAGTTATAAAATAAAATAACCTACGTCATTATGGACGTAATCTGCTGTCACGTCCAACACTGCATTGAAGATAGGCCTCTTCATCTTCTTCTCTCCTGCCGCCACTCTTCCTCTTCTGCCACAGTCCAGTCTTCTCCTCGCTGTAACATAAATAAAAAATATAATATTTAACTCTCTAGGCCTATCAGTAGCCTATCACATCCCACCTTCTTTGCAGGTCAACACAACGTCTAGTCAACTCCCACCCCAACTCGTGGGAGTCATTAGAGGGAAGAAGAAGGGAGGTAGGGTGTGCAATATGTACAGGGCGGCTAGGGGAAGTAGGGGGTGGGTGGGGGGCTTTACAGGGGAAGGGCGGATCCTTCATGGAAGTTCCAGCGTCAAGTAGGCCTAGTAAGAAAGAACGGATCTGCGTCGGTATGGTTTCTTGGCAAGGACTGTTAGGGAATGGAATGACTTGACTGGGGATGTTGTAGCTAGTGGGTCTCTGAGGGAATTTAGATCGTTTTTAGGGGAGGGCAGAAATTAGGTCTGGGGGGAGCGAGTGGTTGCCACCGGGCGAAAGGGCCCATTTACTACCGTTAAGAAATGTTGGTAAAACTGTAGTAGAGCGGACGTGGGTATTATAGCGGCTAATACTCCACCTACAAAACCTTTAACGTCGCTGTTTTAAATCTAAAGTACCAGTACCTTCTAAACCTTTAACGTCGCTATTTCAAGCGAAAGTACTTTTCCGTTGAAAGTCCTTAAGGCCTATATTTAAAATAGCGACGTTAAAGGTTTTGTAGGAGGAGTATTAGCCGTACCCACGTCCGCTCTACTACAGTTTTACCGAAATGTTATGTTGAGTTATAAATGTCAAGTGATTTAACCAAGAAGCAAAGATGATACAGATAGTAGTGCTTTTTGATTTTCCTCTAGTTCAGAGTTCTTACACCGAGCAGCACTGTAGCTCGAGCGGGAGCGTAAGTCTTTGCGGGGGAGGTAGAGCCTCTTGCCGACGAAGGCACAACCGCGTGGAACGAAAGATGGTCAAACTTGCCGCTGCGGTGTTTTGTAGGGAATCGTAGGTTAGGGGGGGGGGGAGGGGCGCGAAGCGCGTATGTTTTACAATATGTAGGCCTAGGGCCTATGAAATATCCCTTTGGGGATAGGCCTAGGCCCACACAATACCGGTACTCTTGTACTTGGCGGGTCCCAACTTTTTAACACGTTTTTTTTCCGATGAAAAACACTAAAAAACACCTTCAAATGAAGTTCAACTTATAAATAAAGGTTTAAATACTGCACCTACAACACCTTTAACGTCGATATTTTAAATATAAAGGAGTTTCAACGCAAAAGGTGTTTCGTTTAAAATAGGCCTAGGGCCTAGGCCTAGTGACGTTAGAGGAATAATTTATTATTTTCTTGTCTTTAGTGAGCCCCCCAACCCCCAGCGGAGCTTCGCCCCTGGACCCCAGGTAGTCTTACATAAGTGGGCAGCCGCACCTACAACAACAATCGACTCGAGAAAAAAACGTGTTAAAAAGTTGGGACCCGCCAAGTACAAGAGTTCCACAATGCCAAGGACCTAGGCCTAGGCCTAGGACTAGGGGCTAGGCTAGGTAACCCTACATCCAGGCAGCCCTAGGTAGGCCTAGGCCCTAGTTTATATCGATAAATGTTTAATAGGCCTACTTACGTAGTTGGTGTGACCCAACTTTTCAATACCGTTTTTTTTTCGTCGCTATTTTAAAATATAAAGGACTTTCAACGGAAAAGTACTTTCGCTTAAAATAGCGACGTTAAAGGTTTAGAAGGTACTTTAGATTTAAAACAGCGACGTTTAAGGTTTTGTAGGTGGAGTATTAGCCGCTATAATACCCACGTCCGCTCTACTAGCCTACAGTAATTACCCATTCCTAGGGTTACCATAAGTGTCTCAGCAAAAAAGAGGACATCGTTCACAGACATTCGCGGACAACAAGGGGTCTGGGGCAGAGCCCCAGCCGCCGGAGGCGAATTTTTTTTGGACATTTTTACCGTCAGGATAGCGTTTAGAGCGATCTGAACAAGGGTCAAGGAAGGACAGTGGTGCCGATGCCTTTTAAATTGAGGGGTTATTTTTTAAATGAACACTATTTTTTATGACAAAACTAAGACAAGTGGCCTAGGCCTACTACACTTCCTTACGTACGCCGTACGACGTGGACACAAGGCACGAAACGTACGGAAATGGTAACTAAATCACGTGACAGTACACTGCTTGCTGCACAGCCTGACGTGTTGTGACACGCTCGGACACGCTCGGACATGATCGGCTGCTCATATTCGGCGATTTACGGTCGGTGGATGGTAATGAGATGGTAAGTGAGGGGGCGGAAGGGTGCGCATGCGCCTCTGCATGGAATTGGGTGAAATAACCGGACATTTGCATTATTTTGAAAAAACCGCCCGGACGCCCGGACAGACATAAAAAAGAGGACATGTCCGGCTTTAACCGGACGTATGGTAACCCTACCCATTCCAGCACCAAAAATCTAAAATAGAATCATCACGTTTTTGGTGTAACAGTAAAAAAAAAAACTTCAAAACCTTTAACGTCGCTATTTTAAACGAAAGTACTGTTCCATTAAAAGTCATTTTCTGTTTTAAATAGCTACGTTAAAGGTTTTGTAGGTTGAGTAAAAAAAAAAAAATTTTGAAAAGTTGGGTCACACCAACTAGGTACGTAAGTACCAATCTGCCCCTAGGCTGAGCCACAATTAAACAAGATCAATAATAACCACTTACCGAAGGCATATCCAAAGATAGGGCTGTCCGTTAGGCCTAGGCCTAGCCTAGGGGCCTAGCAGCGTTGCAAGGCCTCGTTCGTGACTTGGAAACCAACATTTTAACACTTCTAGAAAGAATAAAACAGTTTTAGAGGATACTTCATTGTGTAGACTAGTTATTTTTATGTCAGATTATTGAACAGAAGTAGTTATTAGTATAACGATAATTACCGTAAAATCGAAGGAAAATAATCGGGGCACAATGACGCCATTTTACATCAGCGAGGTTAGGGTTGGCTGGCGTCCGTCGCGTGGATTCGCCAAAGACCTCAGAAAAAGAGCTTCCTTATCTGAGATCTTTGGGCTAAGTGCGGGAAACGCGAGTTTAAATTTGTTTCTACACGGCCAGCTGTAAATACGCGGCTGGTTTATTTTATTTATTTACGTGATTCAGTTAAAAAAACTGATTTACAAAGGACAACTAAATAAATCTGAAATTCTGAAAAATGTTTTGCTTCTTCTCTATATAATTTTAAAAATAACTTGAAGAAATGGCTCTTTGAAATTAAACAACAATGAACTTACACTCAAGCATAGATCATACGTACTATTTATAACTCCATGCATAGATTTAAAAAATATATTTTGTCTTTTTGGTTTATTTGGATTTAGGGACGCATCAACCGTTAGGTCATAATGCACCACTCTAGCCTTTGAAGGGGGGGGGGGAGGGGGCCCCTGCTGATCAGAACCAGCCACGGGTAAGGGGAGGAAGGGGGGTTTCTCACCACATCGCGGTCGTCATCGTCTTTGTCATTGTTCGTTGTGTCATTTTCATCGTCGCCAGGGGGTCGTCAAGGGAAGGAGGCAAGGTCCCCGACGACGATTGCCAGATCTCGCATCTTGGTTCGGAGAGTCATATACTCCCCGCTTACTAGCTGATGTTTGCGAGGTGGACTTTTTCTCTTGAATCGCCTTTTACGATTAGCAGAGCCATGCTCTGGGCCAATTCTACCCGGACCCAGACGGGACTATTTCTTTAGTTTAGTTTGCGTTACGATTAGCAGAGCTTGGCCTAGAGCATGACTCTGCTAATCGTAAAAGGCGATTCAAGAGAAAAAGTCCACCTCGCCAATATCAGGTAGTTTAGGCGAGTATATTACTCCCAAAACTAGAGGCGAGCTCTGGAAATCGTCGTCGGGGACACCTCCCCCTTCCCTTGACAACCTCCCTGACAATCATGCAACAAACGATGAGTATGACAAAGATCATGACGACCGTAACGGGAGAAACCCCTCTTCCTCCCCTTATCTGTGGCTGGTTCTGACCAGCATGGGCCCCTCTCCTCCCCCTTAGGCTAGAGTGGTGCATTATGACCTAACGGTTGACACGTCCTTAATCCAAATAAACCCCCCCAAAAAAAAAAAACTTGCAATTAATAAATAATTTTTGTATGTCAATGTCTTGTAACTGCCCACAATTGAGCACTGTGCTTATGTGGGCTTCTCTCAGATGATTGCTCGTCTTTTGAGTAGAAATCTATTAATAAAATATGTGTCATGTATCTCTTTTTTCTTTAGAATAAACATTTTTCTGAACTAAACTGAACTAATTACATAGATGCAGACACAAGGAACTAGAGTTAAGTAAATATTTGAAATACTAATATTACAATAACAATGTACTAAAACACAATAATTTTGGTAACAAATTAGAATAGAAAAGAATATTTATTGAATAGAATATAATTTTTGTATACATTTGTTTATGATTGTAAAGATAAGAAAATATAATCATAAATAAATAAATAAATAAATAAATAAATAAATAAATAAATAAATAAATAAAATAAATAAATAAATCCGTATTTAGAGTCTACCCACTCATTCACACAACTGATTTTCAGTGGGGGACAGTAAACCAAAGCGACCAAGCCAACCCTGTAGGCCCCGACGCAATCGACGAGTGAACGATAACCAACCAAAGATCAATATTTTTAATAGGAAATATAGCAATCAGTGGTATGGACAGTGCGAACACCTGCGAATATAATTAATAATTTAATATATATATATATATATATAATATATATATATATTAATAATATATTATTAATTATATATTAATAATACAAAAATATAAATCTCATTAAACTAGGAAAAATATAGTACCTAGGGTCTACCTGGCATACTAAGGCAGGAATAAAAAAGTTACAACATGGCTGTAGATTCAATAAGCACGAGAATGGATAGTAGTATATACTAATAACAATGCAGTATGAATGTATGTAGAATATAATATAAAATATTAAACTTATTACACTAAGAACAGTGTACAGTACCTACTTTTATGCGAACACAGGAAAGAACACAAAAAATCAACAAAAACAAGTTACATTACTGAAAATATAGTGAGTATGTGACTTGCAAATAATATAATATAATAACAATGCAGTATAAATAATCAGAATTAGAATTAGGCCTATTATAGGAAGGAGCCTATTTATGCTACATTAGCAAGACAGGCAACCGATGACATTACAAACTAGTTTTTAATATAATTATAAGTAAAACCGTAAAATAACTGCATTTGTACCATAATAATTTAGATACTAGAAACGCTCAGTTGGACGCGTTGATAAGCGAGCACGTGCTATAGCTGCTAGACCACATTGCACATAAAATTTATGGCGTTTGCGTTTCCAATATATTTATTATTGCCAAGGTATTTGGGTAAACCGTGTGTAAAAACCTTTACTTTGTGGATAAAATCCACCGCCATCTAGAAGACCTTGACTCCTTGGGAAAAGTATTTAAACTCTTTGGTGACAAATAATAGACTGCTTTCTCGAAGTATTTTGATTACTTCTAGGTGGCAGTGCACTAGATAGAAACCTCGCGCGCGCTTTCGTTGCCATGGCAACGTTACTTTTGTTATAATGTAATTTCCATCTACACTACTTATCGGATCAAAATAAAATTTACATATTCTTGACCGGACGGACATTCTAAATGATTTGGCTATCTCAGATTTTGTCGCCGGTTAGTTTGGAAAAAAAACTTTCGATAACTTTAATGTAACTTTTAACTTTTGAACGATTTTGCACAAAACTAATGGCATTCAATCGAGAACAAAGCTTGCGGATGGTCAAAATTTCAACTCGATCCGAGCCTCCGTTCGAACGTTATCGCGAGACATACAAACAAACAAAAAAAAAAAAAAAAAAAAAAAAAAACAAACAAAAAAAAAAAAAAAAAAACAGTGACTAATTTTTCCGGCAGAGTCAAATGGAAACGCTCGCTTCGCTCGCTTAACTAGGGTATAAATTTATAATGATATTTTCTTTTTCTATACTAAGATTTTTTAGCCACAAAATATATTATCTATTGAAGTTATATTTTGTTTTAAGCAATGTTATGTGATTGGGAAGTAAGTAAGTTAAGAAATATAGCCTAGGGTGTCTCTGTGTTAAACCTTTAACAACGCACAATTCTTGTACACAATTTAGTTTACTGTTTCTAGTGAGGTGGTAATGTACTTGGGAGACTCGACGGGTGGTTAGTTTATTTGAGTAGATAAATTTGAATATCGACAGAATGTATAATTTTCGAACTTGGAGAATGTTAGTTTCTTTATATATTAATTGAGAAGAGTATCTGAATGTTTTTTCAGCATGATTCTCAAGATGATATTCTGTACTGTTTGAAGTTTTAAAAATGTGAGCCATGTGATACCATAATTTAGAATTGATTGGACTGTTGCAAAATATACCACTTTAAGGTGACACGGATAAAATGTTTCTTAAGTTAAAGAACAATGCCATAGCATGCCTAAGTTTGTGTACCAAACTGGTAATATGAAAATTCCACCTCAAATGACTATCTATTATTATACCCAAGTACTTAATATTATCCGTCCTCTTCATGGCTATGCATTTGCAACCTTGTGACATATTATTGCAATCAATGGTATGTATCTTTATTACTGAGGTTGCTGGGAGCGAGTTTCAACGTGGGCTTAAAAGCTTCTACAATCCACAAAATTATTTTATTTGGATAAAACAAAGGATATGAAAGATAACAATAATGAAAACTTCAAATGTAAATGTGAGGTTTTGTTTTGTTTAGATTTAGATTCAGATATAGATTTAGATTGTTTTTTAGAATATGAAGTAGTGACTACCTTACGATATGACGTGACAGTAAGGTTGTTTGACAGTTGCTCACTTGTAATGTATTCTTCAGTGTAGAAAAGGACTTGCTTGGTAGCCTTTGTAATATGAAAGCCATTATCAGAGAAGTGGCCAGATAGGTTGGAGGCCTCGAGCCATACAAACAGTGCAATATTGTTGGAGTTTAGATCAACAGTAAACGTCCAAAATGTACCATTGATGTTTGGACCAACCACCTTAGTAACCTGTTGAGAAAAACAATATAGTATAAATAAATAAATAAATAAATAAATTGTATTTAGAGTCTACCCACTCAGTTATATTTAACTGATTTTCAGTGGGGGACTTTAAATCAAAGCGACTAAGCCAACCCTGTAGGCCCCGACGCAATCGGCGAGTGAGCGATAACCAACCAAAGATCGTTATTTTTAATAGGAAATATAGCAATCAGTGGTATGGACAGTGCGAACACCTGCGAATCAACGCCAGAATCAACAAGGCCGATTCAGCACAACTCTGAATTTATTATGTGCTTCGTTGCTAGGACGGCTCCAAAGTCACCGTTTACAAACTCCTAAGACAAGAACTGATGGACTTAAGTCCAAATCAGAAGTTAAAAAACTTTAAAAAAAGTTAAAAAGTTAAAAAAGTTAAAAAACTCGAAATATTTTGCAAGTACGTTTACGCCGAAATCCAAAGCCGCACCCACTACACCTGAACTCTTGATCAACGTGAACTGCAATCTCCCCACTCTCAAAATCTCTCGTGCGGCGGTAGACAACTGCCTGAGGAAGCTTGTCAACGGTAAGTCTCCAGGGCCAGATGAAATTCCGATAATATTTTAAAATACTGTCGACGGTCACTATCTGTGCCTCTTGCGACCATCTACAACAGCGCGATTAGCGAAGGGGTTTTCCCGACTCGGTGGAAACACGCTCATGTCACCCAGTGCTGAAGAAAGGCAGCAGGTACATCGTAAATAATTATCGACCAATATCGCTGCTCCCTGTTCTCTCAAAAATATTCGAAACTTTGTTGTTCGACACATTTATGGACACATAAAAAACTACATCGCCCCCGAACAACATGGATTTGTGCGTCGTAAATCAACTCTGACCAACCTTGCCATATATACCCACGATATAGCTACGCATTTGAATGAGGGAGTGCAAGTAGATTCTATTTACACAGATTTTACTAAAGCATTTGACAGTGTAGATCACGACCTCCTTCTCCACAAGTTGCAAGGTTACGGTATTTCCGGTGCGCTCTTTAACTTGATCTCCAGCTACCTAAGTGGGCGTACACAAACAGTCGTTATCGATTCATCAAAGTCAACTGTAGAGAATGTCACCTCTGGGGTCCCCCAGGGGTCAATTTTGGGACCCTTGCTATTCACTCTTTTTGTTAATGATATACCGTTGTGTTTGTCGTGGTCAAGCTGTCTGATGTACGCAGATGACCTCAAGCTATATTTGCCGATACGGAGCCTAATTGACTGTGACAAACTTCAAGCAGACATCACTTCCCTGAGCAAATGGTGTAAAACCTGGAAACTAATCTAAATGTGTCAAAGTGCAACGTTATAACATTTACAACAAAATTTAAAAATAAAATAATTTTCATGTACACTTTAAACAGAGAAAACCTTGTAAGAGTAGCCAACGTAAAAGATCTTGGTGTGCTTATCTCTAGCAATTTAAAATACAATATTCATTTATCTCATGTTCTTCCCAAAGCTTTAAAACTTCTCGGATTTGTTAAACGAAACTGCTTCAAAGACTTTTCTCTAAACACAACGAGGCGATTGTATTTATCTCTGGTCAGACCACATCTCGATTATGCAACTGTATATGGAATCCCTACGAAATAACCAAAATTAGATCGGTTGAAAGAGTACAACAACGTTTCGTAAAGTTTCAGTGTGCAAAATCGAATGTGATCTACCATAGAGCCGACTACGTATCCCTGTGCAAGGAATACAACATTATGACATTGCAAAACAGGAGGGTGTACAGTGACATGGTTTTTCTTTTCAAAATAGTCAACAGTATGGTAGACGCTAGTACACTTCTTGCAGGCATTAACTTTTATGTTCCTCCGCGCAATACGCGCAATCATGCTGTATTCCTCGTACTGAAGTGCCGTATTGATTTGTTTAAATATTGTTGTATTAATAGATTACAGGCTACCTTCAACAAATTAGCCGCTCTGTCAGATGTTGATATCAATGAAAACTTGAATAAGTATAAACATTTTATTTGCAATACTTTAGGTAGTACATTGTGGGTGTGATATGTGTGTGTGGTTGCGTGTGTGTGTGTGTGTGTGTGTGTGTGTGTGTGTGTGTGTGTGTGTGTGTGTGGTGTGTGTGCGTGCGTGCGTGCGTGCGTGTGTGTGTGTGAGTGAGTGCGTCTGTTATATGTAACTGTTTCCCCCCCCCGGATACATGCCGTGATTCGATATAAACTTAGTATAAAATATTTAATGTATATGTAAATGTGTTATTGTATTCACTGTGTTTATTATATTGCACTTGTGGGGCTTATGCCCTGTTGCCAATAAAGATTACATACATACATTCTGACTGTGGCGGGAATCGAACCCTGGACCTTCTGCATTGGAAGCAGATACGCTAACAACAAGACCAACGAGCCACATTATTAACATTACACATGTATTAACAGCATTGTGCTTGACTGGACCAAGTTCACAATCCAATTAGCAGGCAAACGCACAATTCTAGGTGTTTGAACTTCAAATATACAATGAATTCCAATCACTTGTTTGGTACTGATCATTGGTGCACGGTGGTGCGCATTTGTTTAATATGTGTGTGAATTTGTTTTGTATTTCTTTGTTATACTAGTTTATTCGTGTCACTTTATTATATAGGGCTACACTATGAAAGTGTTTATTATAGGGTAGCCGTTTCATAATTGATATATCGTTCGATACGAGTATTTCCCGACACGATTTAATCCTTATTAATTAATCCTGACCAGAGATAGAGATAAGAGGCAAGTTAAAATGCTCCACGATGAGGAAATGCAAATAGCCTATTGAACTATCATCAACAAAATCTGAAATGAAACTTCACAGAGTAAAGACTTTCGAGAAATACGACCTTCAAAATGACAGTGACAAACATGAAGGTAGCGACTATGCAAACATGACCTACTTAGTGATGTCACTACAAACCGGCCAGCCATCGTGGGAGGAGGAGGGGTAATGATGAGTGTATCCGGTACGCTTACCTGCCCTTTGAACGACAACAAGAGTGGTAAAACCTGTTTTCAGCGGATGGGAATAGTATACACGCAGAAGGAAAAAAAAAGAAAAATACTCACAAAAGGTATGGTTTTGTTTATTTATAATTTTGATTCAATTATCGATAGTCGTGAAAACGGTCAATATTTGAGTTGCCTAGATTCAAAATCGGCCATGTCCATCAGCAAAAAAAAAAGTACAAGTTGTTTCCCATACCAGCATAAATATATTAGGACTTGGTCAGTTTTGAACCCAACTGAAAAGCAAGGTCGCATCTTACACAGTCAAATGGCCGGTTTTGATCTCACATTCATTAATTTCGGCTAGGAACGAATATTTACAGCAAAATGAAAATGTTTTTTTTTTTCCTGTTTTCACTGATGGACATGGCCGATTTTGAATCTAGGCAACTTATTTATCAATCATCATTCATCACTATTGAATTTCAATCAAAAATTAAAAATCAAAATTCGTATCGAACCGGCAACCCTACTAGGTATCCTATTAGGGAAAATAACTTAGGTCATCACGTAGATGGATACTGACATTAATATTAGGAACTCGAAGTCCAACCGCAGACTTCAGAGGTGACAAGAAGACAAAGTTATCAGGGCTGATTTGTTTTGGCGTCTTTATCGGTGAAGAGAAAACGTTACGAAGCAGTTAGTTTGGGCAGCAGGCAATTTGCCACAGCCCGAAGATGACATCAGAGTGTCAAATCCATACTGTGAACTTTTTTAGCTTTTGCATTGACCTAGGAAGGAAGAAATTTTGTTGGATATATTAGTTGTATGACACTACAGTACTACGGGTAGGGATATTTTATATGGAAGAGGAATGACTAATTTTTTTTGACTATTTTTTTTTTTTTACTAATGACTAATTTTTGTGTGGCTCGTTGGTATTGTTGTTAGCGTATCTGCTTCCGATGCAGGAGGTCCAGGGATCGATTACCACCAGAGTCAGAAGATTTTAACTTCTGATTTGGATTTGAGTCCATCAATTTGTGTTTTAGGAGTTGTAAACGGTGACTTTGCAGAAGGTCCAGGGTTCGTTTCCCCGCCAAAGTCAAAGTTTTTTAACTTCTGATTTGGACTTAAGTCCATCAGTTTGTGTCTTAGGATTTTGTAAACGGTGACTTGGAGCCGTCCTAGCAACGAAGCACATAAAAAATTCAGAGTTGTTCTAAATCGGCCTTTTTTTGATTCTGGCGTTGATCCGCGGGGTGTTTGCACTGTCCATACCACTGATTGCTATATTCCTATTATAAATATCGATCTTTGGTTGGTTATCCTCACTCGTCGATTGCGAGGGGGCTACAAGGTTGGTTTAGTCGCTTTGATTTACTGTCACCCCACTGAAAATCAGTTATATAACTGAGGGGGTAGACTCTAATACAATTTATTTATTATTTATTTAATTGAAAATTTTAAATGTCGTAATGGGTTTTATTTGGTAGGGCAATATTATATCACTAGGACTAGGGCTTTACGTACACTAGTATTTTACATTTATACAGTCGTGCTGACGATGGCAGGGCCTAATTTAGGTAGTGAGCTGCTCCCATGCAATTAAATTTGCCATCCTCCATCCCTAATATGTCCGTAATACAAGCGGAAACTTGATTGTTACATTCCCGGGAAAATTTTAGGCTGGTTATCAATGGATTTCAATATTTGAAATTAGTGATTGCATTGAGTACCCGGAAACGGGTTCCGATTTTTAAAACCGGGTTACATTTTTTAAAGAAATTTTCATGTGCCACTGATAACTTCATGCACGTTTTCCACTGTTTTCCTGCACAAAAATGTTAATTCTACACGCCGTTATTCGTGCGGCCTTTCCCCTGGAGCCCGTGACAAGTAGCAGGCTATCTATCCTTCCTCGCCAGCTGCTTAGTAACCACTCGACCAAACTTGACACCTAGTCTATACACTACACTTTACAGTCGGCGTTGCACGTAAAAAAGCGCGGCTTACTCCCCGCTGTAGCGGGCTTACCCCCCGCTGTACAGGTCGCTTTCAAAAAAAAACTCACGTATGGAGCCTTATAAATTGAAAAAAAAATCAACCAAAAATGTATGTTCCAGCAATTTGACACAAATTTATTTTAAATTTGATAAGGGGTGCAAAGGGGTGTGTAGAGGTAGTACCTTTCACCAGAATTTCCTGGACACTGGTACCCGCACATACAAAGGGTATGATATGCGCAAGATACTGGACCTCTGGAAGAGGCACATTGAAGAGGCCGGCATGAAGATGAGGGGTGAGCAAGAGCAAGGTTGTTACTATGCCAGGAGAAGAAGACGTAAGGAACTATCATGCAGAGATCAAGTTTTGGGGAAGAAACCCCGGAAGTGGTTTGGGGAGTTTTGTCTACCTAGGGAAATGAAATAATGGGCAAGCAGGAAGATGAAAAAGGAAATTACCAACAGATACATAAGGCCAGTAACTTCTTCCAAGAGTAAAAGGCGTGGTATAGGATAGGGAAATACCCATACAGTGCAAGATGATACTATAAAGACCCTACTTCATACCGATCCTCACATATGCGGCAGAAACCTGGACTATGGGTGATAGAGAAGAAGCTAACTACAGGCGGCAGAGATGAGATTCCTGAGGAAAACACGTGGGCAAGACAAGAAAGATTTGGATTAGAAATACGAACATCAAGAGATGCTTTGGGGTGGAGAAGTTATGAGACAGGATGGGAAGGGCACGGCTGAATGGTTTGGGCATAGGAAAAGAATGACGGAAGAGAGGATGCCTAGGAGAATTTTACGAGAAAAGGATCAAAGGAAGAAGAAGACGGGGGGGACCAAAGGAGAAATGAAAAGGGGGACCATAGCAATAGACCTACATACTAGAGAGAAGGGTGGGAGCTGTAGCAGAGACACGATTGTGGGAGGATAGAAAGAAGTGGAAGAATTTGGTAGCAAAACCCAAGCTGACCCTGCCAGAAGTAGAAGCGGCAATGGATTATGATATGAAAATATGATTTTCTGGTTGCTTTTGAAATACCATGTACGTGTAAATCTTGTCTAAAAAAACTTAAAAAATTCACGTTGTCAATAAACAAACTTACCAAACCTTATAGTCTTGGTTTTGCTCAAAAAGTGGTATCAAAAATTTCCAACCATAGACTTTGATTTCAAGGGTGACTGATTTAATATCCTTCAGCAGATCAGACACCAGATACACTTGAACCTGATTGTCTTTGGTCAACAAGAGGCGAGACAAGGGCTGGGGCAAAGAAGTTCTGGCAAAGTAATGAAGCATCTTCCACCGGCCCCCGAACTCAATGGAAGGAACCCCGACGGTCCCTGCCATATTCAATTAACTCCCAGTATAGGGCGCCCATGGTGAGGCCTTCTCCATTCAGGGTGAGCAAGTTACGTTTCCTGCGGTAAGCTTTGCCCCTCCGTTTTGATTGCCATTGCTTGGTTAACCTGAACATAAAATAAATATATATAATATAAATATTTAATAGAGGTAGGCCTAGTGAAAAATGGTGATAACAATTTTGTTATTTTTTAAATGTCTATTTTATTGCTTAAAATGTTATATTGTCGACAAATTATATCATTTAGAGATGGAAAAAACACATTTTGAAATGGGGTGATCAAGTCACATCAAGTCACATCAAGTCACATCAAGTCACAAAAGATGTCATCATGGATTTACTGGACTCACAACTCAATTCGTTAGAACAGCTCGGGTCCTCCTGGCTTCAATCGTCAGTGGAGATAGTTTGTAATTTTAAAGGATAGTTTATAGTTTTTAATTGATAGTAAGTTTATAGTTAGTTTGTAATGTCTAGAAGTAAAATGTCATCATATGGCCTTGTATCGATACCATATGGGCCATGCCATACGGTATGGCGTATGGTGGTATTTTAGATATGTCATAATGACACGATACCCTACTATGCAAATAACAGACCGAGTTGCAGGATTTGCACCCGAAAAGGAGTTTGTAGGCCTAGGGGGTTGCTTACAATTGGCAAGTAGGCCGCACAACCTTCGTGTACAGTGTTGCCAGAAAATCCCTGTGTGTACAGTGTGAACTGTCATGGCCACAAAAGAATCCTTTTGCGTAGGCCTACGTATAGCTTCGCCAACCATTCAACGCAAAATCCTTGTGCGTATAAACACTCCTGTGAGTACAACATCTCTGCACGGCAGGCCTAAATGATGGCGGCCCGAGAACAGTGAAATATGCGAGTGATTAGTAAGAGTTATTAACCTAGGGCCTATGTAATTGTATCTTTTCAGAGTGATTAGTGTTAATAATGAGTTCTCCTTTATTTATTTCTCATTTGAAGTTTTTTTTATTGATTTTATGGAAAAAAAAACAGTGTCGAAAAGTTGGGGGCTAGGCTAGGCCCAGGCCGGTACTCTTTCGGATGGTATGCCCCAACTTTTCAACACTGTTTTTTTCCATTAAAAACAATTCAACCTTTAACGTAGCTATTTCAAACGAAAGTACTTTTCCTCTGAAAGTGTTTTATATTTAAATTAGCAACGTTAAAGGTTTTGTAGATGGAGTATTTTAGTGAAAAAGGTTAGTACTGACCGCCATGTTGGCATAGGCTATTGGCGTTTCCACTGGCCGCACTGATGCGCACTGAGTGCAAGTAGCATATTCCACTGGTAGCTGGAAATCGCACTCGTGCGAAAATATCGTATTCCACTGGGAACTGCACTCGCTCCGTGCACTCGCAGTGCGCACTGAGCCGCACTGACTCCGAGGGTCAGGGCAATCTTTTCAGTGCAACCGTAGACCCGCAAAATTTTGGGTTGTGTTGTTAGATTTGATCGACTTTTTCGTTGGATAGCAGCGACGATGAGTTGATCAATCATTACCAGAATTGTCTCAGAGAAATCACAACTACGTAGAATGTTGTTAACATGTATTCTGACATAGAGGTAGATTTGCATAACATTTTAGTTTGAGGTTATGTTTATTGTTTTACTGTTCAGTCCAGTTGGAACGGCTATAAAATGCATTGGCCATTGCTTTCGAACTTTTCCCCATTCTCATCCACCACAATTGCTCAAAAGCGTATGAAGACATATTGATAGTGAGGATTGCCATCAATATTATGCACTGAAAAATAGTCGTATTCCACTGACAGTTGCACTCAGAGCAGCACTGGTGCCGTGCATCACGTGACCGTGACGTTCAGTGCGCACTGACGTCGCACTCAGTGCGGCCCAGTGGAAAACGCCATGAGTTGGCGTAGGCCTAGTGTTGTAAAGTTGGGGCATACCCATAGACATCCTATATAATTGGCTAGACCAGCAGTCGGTGGTCCACTTCCGGTACAATTAGAAGCCATTTTAAAATGACAGTTTACATGTTATAAAATGGGAGCGATTTGTGGCCAAATAGTTCTCAAGATTGCGCCGGGTTGACGGGTAAGCATCTAGCCTTTACACCAAATGATTACTAAATTCCCTTATGCAATCACTTCGTATTGTTTCTTTTGTTTAATACCATGCTGCACAAGCTAAAACCTATCAAACAATCCAGTAAAATACTTTATTGCATTAAAAAAGCATAAATTAAAACACCAAATCGCCATCTTAAAATGGGCCGGTTGAGTCTTCAATTTGCTACGCTCGCGCCTGTGCGGAGGTATAGGAGACTGCTAATCTAGCCTACCTATAGGGGTTTAAATCAAGGGGCCCATACCATCCGAAAAAGTACCCCTAGGCCTACCAACCGAAAAAGTACCGGAATGGAAGGGTCAATCAATCTTTTCTAAAATTGACAATAAACGTAGGCCTGCCTTAAACTTATCGAGGACGATTCATTATGGGCCTCGACCCCGTCTCAAAGCCCGAGCAAAAGCTTTGCAAAAGCGACCATGCCGATTTGCTCACGCTGGGCTAGGGCTTACTTTCAAGTGTGGTTACTTACCAGTGAATTCAAAAGCTTTTGCAGTTTTGATCGGGTATGGATGTGCTAACCAACGATTTTCTGTGAATTTTTGTTTATTTGTCCCGAATTGTCAGCAGAAGGCTTCGCAGCCTGCAGCTGATACACGCTTGTTTTGACATTTGAGTTGACGTTTCGTTTCGTAAGCTGTGATTCGACTTTCGATTATTATTCGACTATCGACTATTATTCGACCTAGATAACTACTTCAGGGTCGATAAAGAAGTTTCCCCGAATGATAACGTTCGAAAGATGTGTCCAGGAAGTGCTGCTAACTAACCTAGGGAGTAGCGGCCAATCGGTCAACCATGGGTAAACCACAAAAATAATGGTGAAATTTGAAATCGTAAGCTGAAATGTTATTTGCGCAACATTAGGACGACCAGGATATGCTACGAACTTGAGGTAAATGCATAATATGATCTATATAACAAGTCGCGCTAGCGCGCTACGCGGAGGGCATGGAAAACCTCGTACTCGGAATACCTCCTATAGTTGGAAAACCTCGTTGATGCGACAAATTCGCGATACGGTAGTTTGCGGGTAACGTTTGTCGTTTATCCGAAGTCCTGGGACAAATTTGTTTTCCGGGACACTTTCGGTACGCTACCGGACTCTGTCGGCCGCTTCTAAGTACGGTGCCAAAGGATTTTCGAAATCGGATCATTTTTACGCATTTTGTGTAAAATGTGAGAGAAATGTTTTCCTGGGACAATTGTTCGGGACTCTGGTAGACTGTAATCGCTGTCCCCAGCGTGTTAAAAAACTGACCCACTTTAACAATTTTTCGGGACGCTTTCCCGGTACGAACTTTTTTTGCCTTGTCCGTCCGGTTCTATAGTGCCCAATTATGGACCCGATCGGCCGAAAAATGCCGAGCTATTAAAAGAAACAATGTTTTTAAGATTTCCCAAAAATGACCACCATTTTAAAAGAAAATTATTATATTATAAATTATTCACCTCTGATCGTTAACCCTATAAATTATTTATTATTTATATATAATATTTCTTATTTACTACGTGGGGTTGAATATTATGTATCAACGTTTGTAAATCGTTCTAAAAACGTTAATTAATTTGAATAATAAATAAATTTCAGAATATTAAAAATATGCATTGTCAATTGCCACACTTTAAAAATCAAGAGTTAGGGTGCGTCAACAGTTAGGTTTAATGCGCCACTCTTTTCTAGGGGGTATGGGAGGAGGGCCGGGGGTTCTCACGTCGTGGTTGTCATCGTCTTTGTCATCGTTAGTGATGTCATAGTCGTCGTAGTTGGGGAGGTCGACGAGGGAAGGAAGAAATTAGGTCCCCGACGAGAAGATGACCGCCAGAGCTCGCCTCAAGTTTTAGGGAGTTGTTTTAGGGAGTTAGCCTATAGATAGCTGATGTTCGGGTTGAACCATAGAGATATGACTTATCTATTAATTCCGGGGCTTAGACGCTTTTATCCAGCTTTCGGGACATCTTCGGGAGGCCGAGACAGAGGCAAGAGAACTGTCCCGGCTAAACCTGAACACGCTCGTAAACTACAAGGCTGTAGTCGTGGAGGAGACCTTGAAAGCGACAAGCCCTCGAATTACATCAATCTAATAATCTACTACATGACTTTTCGTGAATGGAATGATCTCCTTTTGAGTTAGAAAGATTCACTCATTATACACTTTTAAATCTACCCTAACCACAAAATGTGTTTATATTTCAAAATAAAATTAGCAACTTTTCACTGATTCATTGATGTAATCATTATTTCACCTAAGTGTGCACGTGAGGATATGGGACATGTCTCTCAGCTGACTGACATCACAGGTGTTTGACATTTTGAACAGTTGTAACAAAAGTAGAAAATAGGGCTCTAAAGAAACACTTTCTAAAAATTGTTTTTAAACAATTAAAAAATTAATTGATTTTCACGACTTTTGATTTTGTTAAAATGTACAAAATTGACTTTATTCGTGATTTTGTTGCGACTGATTGAGACAATATTAAAAAAATCTACGACAGTATAGGGTTGTCCATGTATGCTTTATTGACAACTTTGCAAAGTTTCATGTACGTCGGATGCTTCTTGGCCGAGCCAATAGCTATTTGCTAACTGCCAAAATGTGTCTATATTCAAAGTTTTGATAATTTTGATAAAATGTTGTTTATGATATATAATATTTTCTTGTCATATTTTAAAATATATTTCTTGTTATAAGGTTGTCAGTCACCAAGTGTGTTCGGAGCTTTGCTCTTTCCTGCCAACCTCGTGACACTTTACTTAAAATTAATGTGCTGTGGAACAAGTTTGATAATCTTAAACTAATACTCCGGGACGTAACTTTAGGGTGAACAGTGGAGACGTTTACGATGCGTCCAAGATCGCACTACTGCAAAACACACGTGTTTAAAAACTAGAGGTGCGGGTAGAATAGTTGGGTCGGGTCGAGTATTTAAGGCAGATCCAATTGTACAAAAATGAACCCGATTTTTAACGAAAAATAAATCTTGGGGGATGGTGGAGGTGCCGGTCCAGGATTTACAAATGTTTTTGGTGGAGGTGCCGGTCCAGGATTTACAAATGTTTTTGGTGGAGGTGCCGGTCCAGGATTTACAAATGTTTTTGGTGGAGGTGCCGGTCCAGGATTTACAAATGTTTTTGGTGGAGGTGCCGGTCCAGACAAATTTTTGTATTTTTAGCCCATCAAAACGATCTAATGAAAATCCAAACAATAGAAAATGAATTAAAGGAAAATTACAATGTAATATTTTTCACAAGTAAAATTCATTATCCATTTAAACATTCAGTATTATAAGTAACTAACGAAACCTCGACCCGCACGGACACAGTGAAAACTAGAAAGATACAAGGATTCTTAAAACGATCTTAATCTTATATGTTTAGAGAAACTGTTTGCGATAAAACAAGTTACAATCTCGTTGCTGAGTGTTGAACATTGTAGACGTGACTATGTTGTACCCTCCATCCCAAACTAATCTACTCGGCGCATTTTAAAATATGAGTCTAAGAGATAGTTTCGGGGGGGGGGGGGGGGGGGGGTACCACTAAATATGTATTTAACTCTCAGCTCAGCGTATTAGTTTTATTTATTTTTATTGTGAGGGTTTATGAAACTGACAGTGTTGGTTCGAATGTTAAACTCTGATTCGGGAGGTCCCGGATTCAAATACCGTCGAGACCGGCAATCCTGACTAAAGGTTCTTTCCGAGGTTTTTCCTAAGTCGTTAATGCGAAAAGAAGGGATTGTCCTCTTAGAGAGCTTTCGGACATCCCTTCACAATTGTTCTAACTTTATAGTTTGAAGAGGGGCATGCATTCATTGCACCCTGGGCAGGTTTTCTTAAAGATTTTTTAAAAGTTTATGATGCAGCAAAATTAGAAAGTTATGAACAATTAAAAAATGAATGTACAAATAAATTTGGAGGCTTCTCCATATCTGCAACCCCTGACGACCACCCATACCCCCTCCCCCTACATACTGGCAGAGTCGATAAAGAAGTTTCCCAGGGAAAGCTCTTTTATCGACTCTGATACTGGCCAAGAACCAAAAAACGATCTGAGCCGGGAGATTTAGAAGGCCTTGGAAGTTCACAAACCTGTAGGCCGTGTCTATGAGAACGCGGCAAAGATCGCGAAATTCGAAATAAAACCCTTTATTTATTCTTATCTTCCCAAACGAAGTGTATTTTAGTATCCTTGATCACAATAATTTACTGTAAACAATAAAAAATACTTATTTATTTAAAAGACGCGGAAAGATGGTTAAAAATGAAAATATTGCCAGGAACTATTTCTTGTGGACGTATGAAAGCCACCGAGGACGCATAGGAAACTTTACCCATCTTTGATTTTATCAAACAGATTTTGAGGGCTGTGGGCAGCAGTGGGTTACATTGTTGAAACAAAATCATCTTCATTCATCTGAAATCCATTTCAACTCGCAGTCCATATTGTATTTTTTCTTTTAAACCAATATTTTTCAAGATTGTGTTTTTTTTGCTTGGTACATCACGGGGTGAGAAACTAAAGTGTGTGGGGTATGTGTTGGTAAAACCTTTTAGAGCAGAGCAGGGAGAATCGTTCTGTGAGCATCAAAGGGTTTTGCTTGGGTTGGGTCTAGGGGGGTCTGAATTTAAATTTTTTTTTTTTTTTTTTTTTTTTTTTTTTTTTAAAAATTTTTCTTTCAAGATTTTTATCAGTAAAAACCAAATTTAAGGGATAAAAAAAAACCAAAAAAATGTTTCCAAAAACAAAAATAAATTTTTTTGTTTCTTCGTTGTCCGGAAAGGATTTGTATAAAAGATGTACATTCATCCATTATTTTTTGATTAAAACCCAAAAACACTTAATTTTAACGTAAATTTGAAACCAAAAATTAGTTAAATGTTTTTTGGGGACTTGAATTTTGGGCCCAAACCGGGGGACCTTTTATTTGAAAAAATTTTTCGACCAACCAGAAATTGGGTTAGATTCCGGGGCAGTTACTTTACCCGGCCTCCGGCGGTTCGTCCCCCCCTCGGTGTTTTGAAGACGGGGGCTGGGAAAAACCTTTTCCCCCCCCACCGGCTTTGATGATAATTTCCCCCCTTGCGTTAGATTCCATGAGAGATATGTTCTAGCTTTAGCCCGTGTCCTCGTGCTGGGTTTTTCCAGCCGGGTCTGTGCTGTTCTGACCAGCCGGGGTTGGACCACACCCCCTTTTCCCCCCCCTACCGTGGCGTTCGACTAGCATAGGGGCTTTCCTCCCCTTGCCGTCTAGATTCCAGTGAGAGACAGTTCTAGCTTTAGCCCCTGTCTCCCTGTTGGGTTTTTGCCGCAGGGTTTTGTTGCTGTTCTGACCAACGGGTCTGGACCCCACCCCTTTCCTCCCCCTACCCGTGGGGTTCTGACTAGCAAGGACTTTTCTCCCCCTTTCCGTTAGATTTTCCCTCCCCCCCCCCCCCAATTTTTACCCAAAACACCCCTTTCCCCCCCACCCCCCCCCCTTTTCCCCCCTTCCCAACCTGAAGATCATGTTCTAGCTTTAGCCCCTGTCCTCCGTTCTGGTTTGTCCAGCACGGGGGCTGTTTCTGTTCTGACCAGCACGGGTCTGGACCCCACCCCTTTTTCCCCACCCGGGTGTTCTGATAGCATAGGACTTTCCTCCCCTTGCCGTCTAGATTCAGTGAGGACATGTTCTAGCTTTTTGCCCCGTTCCCCCGGTCTGGTTCTGTCCGCACGGGTCTGTTCTGACCAGCCGGGTCTGGCCAACCCCTTCCTCCCCTACCGTGCTGGGTTTTGACTGCATAGGGCTTTTTCCCCTTGCGTCTAGATTCCAGTGAGAGATCATTTTTTTAGCTTTAGCCCCCGTCCTCCCTGTCTGGTTCTTCCAGCAGGGGCTGTTGCTGTTTGACCCGCACGGGTCTGGACCCCACCCCCTTCCTCCCCCCACCCCTGGCGGTTTTGCTAGCATAGGACTTTCTCCCCCGCCGTCTAGATTTCCCGGAGAGATCATGTTTTAGCTTAGCCCTGCCTCCGTGCGGTTCTGCCAGCCGGGTCTGTTCTGGACCAGCACGGGGCTGGGCCACACCCCCTCCCCCCCCCACCCCTGGGGTTCTACTAGATAGGACTTTCCTCCTTGCCGTCTAGATTCCAGTGAGAGATCATGTTCTAGCTTTAGCCCGTGTCCCCCGTGTCGGTTCGTCCGCACGGGTCTGTTTTGTTCTGACCAGACGGGCGGACCCCACCCCCTTTCCCCCCCCTACCCCTGGTGGTTTTACTAGCATAGGACTTTCCCCCCCTTTCCGGGGCTAGATTCCCGTGAGAGATCAGTTCAGCTTTAGCCGTGTCCTCCGTGTCTGGGTTTTGTCCAGAGGGGCTGTTTTGACCAGCACGGGGCTGGGCCACCCCCCTTCCCCCCTACCCCGGGTGGTTCTATAACATAGGACTTTCCTCCCCTTGCCGTTAGATTTCCCGTAGAGATCATGTTCTAGCTTTTTGCCCGTGTCCTCCTGTCGGTTCTTCCAGCAGGGTCTGTTCTGACCAGCACGGGTCTGGACCAACCCCTTTTCCCCTACCCCTGGTGGTTCTACTAGCATAGGACTTTCCTCCCCTTGCCGTCTAGATTCAGTGAGAGTCATTTCAGCTTTAGCCCCTTCCTCGTGTTGGTTCTGTCCCGCACGGGGTTCTGTTCTGACCAGCCGGGTTTTGGGCCACACCCTTCCCCCCCCTAACCCCTGGCTGGGTTTTGAAGCATAGGACTTTCCTCCCCTTGCCGTCTAGATTCCATGAGAGATCATTTCTAGCTTTAGCCCGGTCCTCCTGCTGGTTTTTGTCCAGCACGGGTCTGTTTGACCCGCCCGGGTTGGAACACCCCTTTCCTCCCCCTACCCCTGGCTGGGTTTTGATAGCATAGGATTTTTCCCCCCTTGCCGTCTAGATTCCGGAGGTCAGTTTTGCTTTTGCCGTGTCCTCCGTGTTGTTTTTGTCCAGCACGGGGTCTGTTCTGACCCCACGGGTCTGGGCCACACCCTCCCCCCCACCCGTGGTGGGTTTGACTAGCATAGGACTTTTCCCCCCCTTGCGTCTAGATTCCCCCGGAGAATTGTTCTAGTTTAGCCCCTGCCTCCGGTCTGTTTTTGTCCAGCACGGGGGCTGTTCTGACAGCACGGTCTGGGCCACACCCCTTCCCCCCCTACCCGTGGCTGGTTCTGACTAGCAAGGACTTTTCCCCTTGCCCTCTAGATTTTCCCGTAGATTCAGTTCTGCTTTACCGTGTCCTCCGTGTTGGGTTTTGACCGCACGGGGTTTTGTTCTGACCAGCACGGGTTAACCCCCACCCTACCCCCTACCCGTGGTGGTTTTGACTAGCATAGGACTTCCTCCCCTTCCGTCTAGATTCCAGTGAGGGAAACATGTTTTTGCTTTTGCCCGTGTCTCCTGTTTTTTTGTCCACACGGGTCTGTTTGACCAGCACGGGGCTGGACCACACCCTTTTTCCCCCCCCTACCGTGGCTGGTTCTGACTAGAAAAGGACTTTCCTCCCCCTTGCGTCTAATTCCAGGGATATGTTCTAGCTTTTGCCCCTGTCCCCCGTGTTGGTTCTGCCAGCACGGGGTCTGTTCTACCACACGGGTCGGACCACCCCCTTTCCTCCCCCTACCCGTGGCTGGTTTTGAACCTAGCTAGGCTTCCTCCCTTGCCCTTAGATTCCAGTGAAGATCAGTTCTAGCTTTGCCCGTGTCCCCCTGTCTGGTTCGTCCAGCCGGGTTTGTTCTGACCAGCAGGGTCTGGACCCCCCCTTTTCCCCCCCCACCCGTGGTTTTTCTGACAGCATAGGACTTTCCCCCCCTTTCCCTCTAATTCCCGTGAGAGTCATGTTTTAGCTTTAGCCCCGGGCCCCCGTGTCTGGTTTTGTCCCGCAGGGTCGTTCTTTTTTACCAGCACGGGGCTGGACCACACCCCTTTCCTCCCCCCACCCGTGGCTGGTTCTGACCAGCATAGGCTTTCCCCCCTTGCCCTTAGTTCCAGTGAGAGATCAGTTCTAGCTTTAGCCCTGTCCTCGTTTGGTTTTTTCCCGCAGGGTTTGTTTGACCAGCAGGGGTTTGGACCCCACCCCCTTCCTCCCCCCACCCCTGCTGGTTCTGACTAGAAAGGACTTTCCTCCCCTTGCCGCTAGATTCCCGGAGAGATCATGTTCTAGCTTTTGCCGTGTCCTCCGTGTCGGTTTGTCAAACACGGGTCTGTTGTGTTTGACCCGACGGGTCTGGACCACACCCCCTTTCCCCCCCCTCCCCGGGTGGTTCTGCTAGCATAGGCTTTTCCCCTTGCCGTCTAGATTCCAGTGAAGGGTCATGTTCTAGTTAGCCCGTGTCCTCCGGTCTGGTTCTGTCCAGCACGGGTCTGTTCTTTTTACCACAGGGCTGGACCACACCCCCTTTCCCCCCCCACCCCTGGTGGTTTTGACTAGCATAGGATTTTTCCCCCCCTTGCCCTCTAGATTCCCGTGAGAGATCATGTTCTACCTTCAGCCCGCGGCCTCCGTGTCTGGTTCGTCCGCAGGGGCTGTTGCTGTTTGACCAGCACGGGTTGGGCCACACCCCCTTTTCCCCCCCCTACCCGGGCTGTTTTGACTAGCATGGGCTTTTCCTTTCCCCCTTTCCGTTAGATTCAGTGAAATCTGTTCTAGCTTTTGCCGTGTCCCCCCGTGTCTGGTTTTGTCCAGCCGGGTTTTTTTTGCTGTTTTCCCCAGCACGGGTTGGACCACACCCCCCTCCCCTACCGTGGCTGGTTCGACTACATAGGGGCTTTCCCCCCTTTCCGTCTAGATTCCCCTGAGAGATCATGTTCAGCTTTTGCCGTGTCCTCCGTGTCTTTTTTTGTCCCGCACGGGTCTGTTTTTTGACCAGCACGGGGCTGGACCACCCCCCTTCCCCCCTACCCGTGGTGGTTTGCTAGCATAGGACCTTTTCCTCCCCTTGCCGTCTGATTCCAGGAGAGATCATGTTCTAGCTTTAGCCCCTGTCCTCCGTGTTGGGTTGTCCAGCACGGGTCTTTTGGGTTTTGACCAGCACGGGTCTGGACCACACCCCCTTCCTCCCCCTACCCGTGGCTGGTTCTGACTAGCATAGGACTTTCCTCCCCTTGCCCTCTAGATTCAGTGAGATCCTTTTTTAGCTTTACCCCCTGTCCTCCGGTTGGTTCTGTCCAGCCGGGTCGTTTTGACCCGCAGGGGTTTGGGCCACACCCTTCCCCCCCCCTACCCGGGTGTTCTGATGCATAGGACTTTTTTCCCCTTGCCGTTAGTTTTCCGTGAGAGATCTGTTCTAGTTTAGCCCGTGCCCCGGTTGTTCTGTCCAGCAGGGGGTGTTGTGTTTGACCAGACGGGTTGGACCCCACCCCTTTTCCCCCCCCTACCCGGTTGGTGGGGGTTTTTTTTGGGCCACCTGGGCCCCCCCCCCTCCCCCTTGGGCGGTTTTTTTAGATTTTCCCCCGGAGATTTCCCTAAAAATTCTAGCTTTAGCCCCGGGCCTCCGGTCTGTTCGTCCAGACGGGGTTCTGTTTCTGACCAGCAGGGTCTGGACCACACCCCTTTTCCCCCCCCCTACCCGGGCGGTTTGACTAGCATGGCTTTCCCCCCCTTGCCCTCTAGATTCCAGTGAGAGATTGTTCTGCTTTAGCCGGCCCCGTGTCTGGTTTTGTCCAGCACGGGTTGTTGCTGTTCGACCAGCACGGGTCTGGACCACCCCCTTTTCCCCCCCCTACCCGTGGTTTTGAAGGGTTTTTCCCCCCGGGTTTTTTTAAAAAGCACCCGGGGGTCTGGGGGTTGCCTTTTTTTGACCAGCAGGGTTGGACCACACCCCTTTTCCCCCCCTACCCCTGGTTGGGTTTGAAGCATAGGGCTTTCTCCCCTTGCCGTCTAGATTCCAGTGAGGACTGTTCTGCTTTTGCCCTGTCCTCCGGTCTGGGGTTTTGTCCCGCACGGTCTTTCTGCCCCCGCAGGGGCTGGACCAACCCCCTTTTCCCCCCCTACCCGTGGTGGGTTTTGATACATAGGACTTTCCTCCCCTTCCCTCTAGATTCCAGTGAGGATCAGTTCTAGCTTTACCCTGTCCTCCCTGTTGGTTTTTGCCGCAGGGTCTGTTTGCCCGCACGGGTCGGACCACACCCTTTCCCCCCCCCTACCCGTGGCTGGTTTTGATAGCATAGGGCTTTCCCCCTTTCCGTCTAATTCCAGTGAGAGATCATGTTCTAGCTTTAGCCCGTGTCCTCCTGTCTGGTTCGTCCCCACGGGTTGTTCTGACCCGCACGGGTCTGGGAAAACCCCTTTCCCCCCCCACCCGTGGGTTTGGGTTTTGACTAGCATAGGACTTTCCTCCCCCTTTCCGTCTAGATTCCCTGAGAGATCATGTTCTAGCTTTCCCCTGTCCTCCGTGTCGGGTTTTGTCAGCCGGGTCTGTTCGACCAGCACGGGTCTGGCCACACCCCCCTTTCCCCCCCCCTACCCCTGGGGTTCGAAAGCAAGGACTTTCCTCCCCTTGCGTCCCAGATTCCGTGAGGATCATGTTCTAGCTTTAGCCCGTTCCCCCGTGTCGGTTCTTTTCCAGCACGGGGGCGTTTGACCACACGGGTCGGACCCCACCCTTTTCCCCCCCCTACCCTGGTGGTTCTGACTAGATAGGACTTTCCTCCCCTTGCCGTCTAGATTTCCCGGGAGAGTCATGTTCTAGCTTTAGCCCCTGTCCTCCTGTTTTGGTTTGTCCAGAGGGTCTGTTCTGCACCAGCAGGGGGCTGGACCACACCCCTTTTCCCCCCCCTACCCGTGGTGGGTTTGATACATAGGACTTTCCCCCCCTTGCCGCTAGATTCCAGTGAGGATCATGTTCTAGGGTTTAGCCCGGGTTTCCCCCGTTCTGGTTCTGTCCACCACGGGTCTGTTCTGACCAGCACGGGTCTGGACCACACCCCCCCCCTACCCGGGGTGGTTCTGACAGCATAGGGCTTTCCTCCCCTTTCCGTCTAGATTCCGTGAGAGATCATGTTCTAGCTTTTTGCCCGTGTCCTCCGTGTTTTCTGTCCAGCAGGGGTTCTGTTCTGACCACAGGGTCTGGACCCCACCCCTTCCTCCCCCCCCCGTGGTGGTTCTTACTAGCATAGGACTTTCCCCCCCTTCCGTCTGATTCCCCGTGAAGATCATGTTTAGCTTTAGCCCCTGTCCTCCCTGTCGGTTCTGTCCAGCCGGGTCTGTTCTGACCCGCCCCGGGGCGGACCCACCCCTTTCCTCCCCCTACCCGTGGCTGGTTCTGACTAGCATAGGACTTTTCCCCCCCTTGCCGTCTAGATTCAGGAAAGGGGTCTGTTCTAGCTTTAGCCCTGTCCCCGTGTCGGGGCTGTCCAGCACGGGGTTTCTGTTCGACCGCACGGGTTGGACCACACCCCCTCCCCCTACCCTGGCCTGGTTCTGACTAGATAGGACTTTCCTCCCCTTGCCGTCTAGATTCCGGGGAGATCATGTTCTGCTTTAGCCCGTGTCCTCCGTGTCTGGTTCTGTCCCCGACGGTTGTTGTTTCGACCGCACGGGTCTGGACCAACCCCCCCTCCCCCTACCCCGGGGTGGTTTTACTAGCATAGGACTTTCTCCCCCCTTTCCGTCTAGATTCCTGGAGGAAACATTTTTTACTTTAGCCCGTGTCCCCCGGTCTGGGTTTTGTCCGCACGGGTCTTTTTTCTGACCAGCAGGGGCTGGACCACACCCTTTCCCCCCCCCTACCCGTGGCGGTTTGACTAGCATAGGACTTTCCCCCCCTTGCCGTCTAATTCCATGGAGACAGTTCTAGCTTTAGCCCTTCCTCCGTTCTGGTTCTGTCCCCGCACGGGTCTGTTGCTGTTTGACCCACGGGGTCTGGACCACACCCCCCCTTTCCCCCCCCTACCCGTGTGGGTTCGCTAGCATAGGACTTTCCTCCCCTTGGTCTAGATTCCAGTGAGAGATCATGTTCAGCTTTAGCCCCTGTCCTCCCTGTCTGGTTCTGCCAGCACGGGTCTGTTCTGCCAGCACGGGTCTGGAACCACACCCTTTTTTCCCCTACCCGTGGCTGGTTCTGACTAGCATAGGGACTTTCCTCCCCTTGCCGTTAATTCAGTGAAGATCAGTTTAGCTTTTTGCCCGTGTCCTCCGTGTTGGTTCTGTCCCCACGGGGCTGTTGCTGTTTGACCAGCACGGGTCGGACCCACCCCCTTTTCCCCCCCCACCCGTGGCTGGTTCGACTGCATAGGACTTTCCTCCCCTTTTCCGTCTAGATTCCCGTGGAGATCATGTTCTAGCTTTAGCCCCTGCCTCCCTGTTGGGTTTTGTCCAGCAGGGTCGTTCGCCCCCGCAGGGTCTGGACCCACCCCTTCCCCCCCTACCCCTGGCTGGTTCTGACTACAAGGACTTTCCTCCCCTTGCCCTTAGATTCCAGTGAGGATCATGTTCTAGCTTTAGCCCCTTCCTCCGTGTCTGGTTCTGTCCAGCACGGGTCTGTTCGGGCCACACGGGTCTGGACCACCCCCTTTCCTCCCCCCACCCCGGGGGTTGATAGCATAGGGCTTTCCTCCCCTTGCCGTAGATTCCAGTGAGAATCATGTTTAGCTTTTGCCCCTGTCCCCCGGTCTGGTTCTGTCCAGCCGGGGCGTTCTGACCAGCACGGGTCTGGCCACCCCCTTCCTCCCCCTACCCCTGGCTGGTTCTGATAGCATAGGACTTTCCCCCCTTTCCGTCTAGATTTTTCCCGTGGAAAATATGTTCTAGCTTTAGCCCGTGTCCTCCGGCGGTTTTGTCCCGCAGGGTTTCTGTTCACCAGCACGGGTCTGGACCACACCCCTTCCTCCCCCTCCCTTTGGGTGGTTCTGACAGCATAGGACTTTCCCCCCCCTTGCCCCTCTAGATTCCCGGAGAGTCATGTTCTAGCTTTTGCCCGTGTCCCCCGTGTTGGTTTTTTTCCAGCACGGGGTCTGTTCTGACCAGCACGGGGCTGGACCACACCCCCTTCCTCCCCCTACCCTGGCTGGTTTGACTAGCATAGGACTTTTCCCCCCCTTGCCCTCTGATTCCCGTGAGACATCATGTTTCTAGCTTTAGCCCGTGTCCTCCCTGTCGGTTCTGTCCAGCACGGGTCTGTTCTGACCACCGGGTCTGGACCCACCCCTTTCCCCCCCTACCCGTGGTGTTCTGACTAGCATAGGGTTTCCTCCCCTGCCGTCTAGATTCCAGTGAGAGATCATGTTCTAGCTTTAGCCCCTGTCCCCCCGTGTTGGTTCTGTCCAGCACGGGTCGTTGCTGTTCTGACCGACGGGGCTGGGCCACACCCCTTTTCCCCCCCTTTTCCGTGCTGGTTCTGAAGCAAGGACTTTCCTCCCCCCCCCCTAGGCAAGTGGGTCATTTCCCCAAGGTTAGCCCTTTTCCTCCCTTGTGGGGCCGGGTGTTCGGCCCAGAATAAAATTTTTAGGGGTGGAAATAGGAAAATTTTTTTGTTTTTGTTCTTAAAAAATTGGTTATAAAAAAAAAATTTTTAGGGGCCTCCGTCTTCCTCCAGCAGGGTCTTTTCGCAGCAAGTCTTTGGGGCCAACTCCTTACGGTTTTTAAAATACAAAGGAAAATTCCTTCCCCTTTGGGTCCCCCAAAAAACAAAAAAAGAGGCAGTCTGGGTTTACGGGGCCCCCCCTTCCCCGGCGCCACCCACGGTGTGCCGTTCGGAAAAAAAAGCAAACCCCCTGAACCCCCCCCTTTCCCCTCCCCTTACCCGTGGCTGGTTCTGACTATAGCATGGCCCTTCCTCCCCATATCCCCTACGCTAGAATTGCGCATTATGACCCAACGGTTGACGCACCCTTTATCCAATTTATAACTTTTCATTTAAATTACTCAATTTTCTTTTGCTATCACTATCATTGGAAAAAAACAATGAAACAACGTCAAACTCAATTTGTACTAATTATACCACTATCACAGGCGGCGCAATATGACCTATCAGGCCGAACGCCATAGTTTCTCACGTTATCTTTTTTCCCCGGTACCGGTACTTGCCCGTCTGGGCCCGGGGTAGAATTGGCCCAGAACATGGCTCTGCTAATCGTAAAAGGCGATTCAAGAGAAAAAGTCCACCTCGCAAACATCAGCTAGAAAGAGCGGAATATCTTACTCCCCGAAACTAGAGGCGAGCTCTGGCAATCGTCGTCGGGGACCTTGCCCCTTCCCTTGACGACCCCCCGGCACGATGACAATGACACAAACGAAAACGATGACAAGACGATGACGACTGGGGACTTTGAGAACCCCCTTTCCTCCCCTTACCCGTGGCTGGTTCTGACCAGCATGGGCTTTTCCCCATATCCCCTGTCTAACGTACGTACCTAACGGTTGACGCGCCATTACCCAAATAAACTTTTAAAAATCTAAAAAAAAACTCTACTAATTCACGTATAAAACTCTGTATCTTCTTGTAAAACTATTTTTTTTTCCGTTTAAATTCGATTCGGACCGACGTCGCCTGGGGGTTTTCCCTTGCGCATGTGCAGGATAATTGAACACGCTTTTCAGCTCGGGCTCGCTCGCTTCCGTGCGCACGCTGGGTTTCCCCCCCTCGTCGACCGCATGACTGTCGTTGAGGTAACATCGCGACGCGGGAGCACCACAATCCGGTACCATGGCACACTCTAACTTAACTGAACGAAATCGGAAGAATTTTGAGGGAATATTTTTAAAAAAAATAATATATTTATAATAACCTTGTTGCCGTTTTAAAGATATAAATCGATCGAGTTTACGTGTTTGTTGTAAGTTAAATTCGAATCGAATTTGCATTTTTTTTTATTTTGGTAAGATTTCAAGTTTAAATTAATATATTTATATAAAAAAATCTACGTTTAAAAAATAAAAAAAATAAAAAGTTGTTACTTACGTAAATTGTTAAATTTTAATATTTTAAAAAGTTTCTTATTGGAGAAAGTAGTTAAACGTGTGAGTGTAGAGTGTTGTGTTGTGTGTAAAATGTGCGGAGTGATGGTAGGTCAGTTATAATTGCTACGGATGCGCTGGGAGGGGACAGAGTCATGGGCAAGAAAGGAACAAAGAGGAAGACGAGGTGGAGGGTGTTGCCGATTGGGGGTGAGTGTCTAGTTTTAGCGGGGGTTGAAGGGGGTGGTCCTTATTTAGGGAACTGACGGTTGACGCGCCCTTAATCCAAAGAAACTAAAACTAATTTTAGAGGGGGTTGAAGGGGATGGTCCTTACTTAGGGAACTGACAGTTGACGCGCCCTTAATCCAAAGAGACTCAAATTAAAAACTCCATCCCTTAGGTAGACCCCCGTCTGGGTCCGGGGTAGAATTGGCCCAGAGCATGGCTCTGCTAATCGTTAAAGGCGATTCAAGAGGAGAAGTCCACCTCGCAAACATCAGCTAGTAAGAGCGGAGTATATTACTCCCCGAAACTGGAGGCGAGCTCTGGCAATCGTCGTCGGGGACACTGCCCCCTTCTTTTGACGACCTCCCCGACGACGATGACAATGACACAACGAACGATGGCATAGAGGATGACGACCGCGACGTGAGAAACCCCCCTTCCTCCCCTTACCTGTGGCTAGTTCTGATCAGCATGGGCCCTCCCTCCCCATATCCCCTATAGGCTAGAGTGGTGCATTATGACCAAACGGTTGACGCGTCCTTAATCCAAATAAACAAAAAAAAACTTGGGATAGAATAGCTAATCATAAGCTGCGGTTAGCGTACCGTATACCCTTAAACCAAATAAAGTAAAAACTAAATAGAAAAATACATATAAATATTATATTTACCCCCCCTCTTTTTCCTCCCCCCTACACGTGGTTGGTTCTGACTAGCATGGGACTCTCCGCCCTCGATCGCTTAATGACTTCACATCTTACACATTTCTTTCTTTTCTTTATTTTCATTTACATACATAACTTTTATTTTGCTATTACTTTCTTCATCATCAATTTATTTTGTTATTTATACACTTAGAAAACAATCTAATCATCAAACATACCTGCATTAACTCTTCTCATTTACTTTCATTCACAGGCGGCGCAATATGACCTAACCGGTTGAAGCGCCCTAGTTTCTCACGTCGTCGTCGACTTAACTTACGATTGGCTCGCCCTTAACCGAATAAACCTTATAAATTCAAAACGTTTACTTATCTGCCGAAAAATTATGTTATAGGCCTACATATTATAATATACTAGGAAAACGCTTAAGTCCCGCCGCGTTGTTGGATGAGCGTATTGGTGCATTGAGCTGCCATGTGTTATGCGGATTTTCTGTTGTTCTGTGAAAAAATTATTACTAAGTTCAATTTTTTTTTAAAGTAAATTAAATTTAATAAAAAATAAACTTAAATTTTAAATTTTTTTAATTAATCGTAATTTAAAAAAAAGAAAATATAAAAAAATTGGGATTTTTATAAGAAATATTATTCGATTGCGCTCAAATTTCCACACGAATATATAAATTAATAAATTAAGGTTCTGTGAAAAAATTATTACAATAGGATCAAGCATGTAGGTGTAATAAGTAAAATAAATTTTCAAAAAATCGAAAAAATCGTAAAATTGCGATTTTTATGAGAAATAATTTTTCGATGGCGCTCAAAAACGTGGCAGTTCTAAGTTCAGAGATTTTGAAGGCCTCCATAAAATTTCATCGCAATTGGAGTATCGGTTTAGCCGGAATCGTGCTAACAAACAGACAAAAATAAGAAAGAAAGAAAGAAAAAAAAACAAAACATTCCGGATTTTTTTCTCCAGTGTAGTGAAATGGAATCTTCGCTTCGCTCGCTACGCTCATCCAATAATAAGTAATATGTAGGCCTATCTATTTATTAATATTTGAAAAAGTTTGTTTAAAGCAAGCAGAAATAGGAGGAACTGAGACTAGCAAATTAATATGAGTATCAAAATAATGATACAGCTGCGACAAACTTTATAAATTTCTATTTCGTAGTAATTTGTTTAACCAAGCTTGATTGGCTTTTCTTTCAAAAAAGTAATTTTTATTTTTATCACTTATCACTATTAGGCCTATCTACACTATTATTTTCTTTTCATAAACATATAGTAAACAATAAACATTACATTACACACAACAATATCACATACGGAGCAATATAACCTAACCGGTTGAAGCGCCCTATTGTTTCTCTCGTCGTTTAGGTCAATGCCCACGTCCTCAAAGAGCCATACGCTTCGGACCAGCGTCCTTATCGGTTATCGGCAATATTCATAGATGTAATAATAAAAAAATAATCATTTAGTCAATAAGACATAACATTACAGCTACACAGTTATAAAAATGTACTTTTCTTGAAATGCGATCGTCGTGTTGAATTAAAGAAACAATATACATAATAAAATACTAAAATAACGGCAAAGACGGAATTAATATTTCAGCAAAAACATTAATACTAGGCCTAGTAAATTTAAATTGAACAACATTTTATGAACCTTGGTCTCGGTCATGTCACGGCCTATGCGATTATCTTAGTTCTAACCTCTTTGGTATTATCGACATATCTTTCAAAACAAAGTGCTCAGATGGCTGTGCATCATTTTTGTTTGTTTCGTATTGTTGTGTATTTCAGTGTGACATTTCAAGTGATATTCGATCAGGACAAGGCAGAGAATATTATTTAAATACTTTGAAGACGCAGATAAACCCGGAAGAATCAGGAGTGTTATATTATACTGGACGCCTTCACCTCAAGATAAATATTAGCCAGGATAATCCACCTAGACCCTGGGAACCAAGGCCTGTGGGCTAGGCCCGGGGAAGTATTTGGCCCTGGGTATTTCTGTGTAGATCGTACAAGGCGAGACAAGAGGCAAGGGTATCTCGCAAACATCAGCTAGGCCTAGTTATCAGGGGAGGATGATACTCCCCGACACTAGAGGCGAGCTCTGGCCGGTGACGAGAGAAACTTACTTGAGCCCTACCCTTGCCCGTGGCTGGTTCTGTCCAGCACGGTTGTGTCCTCCCTATACACATGCCTACCCAAGACTAGAATGGCGCGTTATGAACTAAAAGTTGACGCGTCCTAAGTCCAAACATGTACTTTGAATAGTAACTGGAGTGTCCAAATAAACCAAATTATGATCCTGAAATTATGCCTCTGTTCAATATCCGACGAGAAACGACGTGAGAACCCCCCCCCCCCCTTTCCTCCTTCCCGTGGCTGGTTCTGACCAGCATGCCCCCTCCCCCATATTCCCTAGGCTAGAGTGGTGCATAATGACGTTGACGCGCCCTTTATCCAAATAAACAATACAAAAATCAAAGCATCCCCCTCTTCATATGCCCATTAAAAAAAAATTGGGACAGTTAAATAAAAAAATTAAATGTACGATCGCTATTATGAGAAGAGTCAATCTCTTACATTTGGAAAATGAACTGAAAAAAAACTCTGATCCAACATCTAGTCAGGATTGCCTATGAAGGGACTCGAACCCGTGACCTCCTGTCTTACAGTCCCACACGCTACCCCTCAGCCATGAGTCTGTACATTGTGTGGCGTAGCAGTCGCTTATCAGTTATCACAGTAACTCGCGCCTCACTGTAATCGTTTCGAGAGCATGGCTCTGTTAATCTTAAAATGCGAGGAAAGAGATAAAGTCCATCTAGCAAACATCACCTAGTAGGCCTATATGGGGAGTATGTAACTACCCAAAACTAGAGGCGAGCTCTGGCGGTCGGTCGTCGGGGACCCTTCCACATCCCATTGACGACCTCCCCGACGATGACCACGATGTGAGACCCCCCTTCCCTTTCCTCCCCCTACCCGTGGCTGGTTCTGACCAGCATAAGCCTCTCCTCCCCATTTCTTAAAATTTTAAATTTTAATCGTGCGAAACCTGTTATAGGGTGCAATTAGCCCCTCTTCAGGTGAACTAGGTATGTGCGGATAGTAAATTGTGAAGGGATGTCCGAGGGCTATTTAAGAGGACTCAATCCCTCGCATTCGCCTTAACGACTGAGGAAAACCTCGGAAAAAACCTTCAGTCAGGATTGCCAGTCTCGACGGGATTCGAACCCGGGACCTCCCGAATCAGGTCGAGCGCTTAGCGCCCGAGCCAACACTGTCGTCCCCGTCTGGGCCCGGGGTAGAATTGCGCCAAGAGCATGGCTCTGCTAATCGTTAAAGGCGATTTAAAAGAAAAAGTCCATCTCGCAAACATCAGCTAGTAAGAAGGGTACTCCCCGAAAGTGAAACTATAGAGGCGAGCTCTGGCAATCGTCGTCGGGGACCTCCCCCCTTCTCTTGACGACCTCCCCGGCGACGATGACAATGACACAACGAACAATGACAAGACGATGACGACCGCGACTTGAGAACCCCTTTCTTCCCCTTACCCGTGGCTGGTTCTGACCAGCATGGCCCCTGATCTCTCTCCCCCCCCCACCCCCCTAGGCTAGAGTGGTGCATTATGACCTAACGGTTGACGCGTCCTTGATCCAAATAAACCAAAAACCCATTTCTTAGGCTTAAGTGGCGCATTTTGACTCAACGGTTGACGCGTCCTCAATCCAAAAAAAAAAAATAGTATAGTCAGTTTAAAAAAAATGTTTATATCCGAGTATATCAGTTACATTCGTATTTAGAACTGAAAATACTCTGATCCAACATCCAGTGAGCATTGCCTATGAATGGACTCGAACCCGTGATCACTTGTCTTACAGTCCCGCACGCTACGCCCCAGCCACGACTGTCTATACTTTGAGTATAGCGTCACGTTGTCGCTATCACTGTGCCTCGCGATCACAGTAATCGCTTCGTTACTACATAGTTGGATTGGATTGCACTAAACCGGTATGAAGACGTAATGATAATTGAGTCTCCATTGTTAGTATTTCACATCCTGCAGTTAGGTTGCAAGTGGCGTATTATAGTAATCACACGCAGCGTATTAATGCAGGCATGCACTGCACGTAGCCTGCACCAGGTTAATAAGAGCATACGACACGGGAGAGATACATTCAGCAGGACGTTGGTAGTTGGCTCGTTGGTCTTGTGGTTAGCGTATCTGCTTCCAATTCACAAGTTTTTTATCTTCTGATTTGGACTTCAGTCCATCAGTTCGTGTCTTAGGAGTTTGTAAACGGTGACTTTGGAGCCGTCCTAGCAACGAAGCACGTAATAAATTCAGAGTTGGTTCTGGGCCCGGGGTAGAATAGGCCCAGAGCATGGCTCTGCTAATCGTAAAAGGCATTCAAGAGAAAAAGTCCACCTCGCAAACATCAGCTAGTAAGAGCGGAGTATCTTATTCCCCAAACTAGAGGCGAGCTCTGGCAATCGTCGTCTGGACTTTGCCCCCTTCCCTTGACGACCCCCCGGCGACGATGACAATGACACAACGAACGATGACAAAGACGATGACGACCGCGACGTGAGAAACCCCCCCTTCCTCCCCTTACCCGTGGCTGGTTCTGACCAGCATGGGCTCCTCCTCCCCACCCCCCTTAGGCTAGAGTGGTGCATTATGACCTTACGGTTGACGCGTCCTTCCAAATAAACCAGAGTTGTTCTGAATCGGCCTTGTTGATTCTGGCGTTGATTTGTGACTGTCCATACCACTGATTGCTGTATTTTAATAAAAAAATATCGATGTTTGTTGGTTTTTCACTCACATTGTCGATTGCGTTTGGAGCCTACAGGGTTGGCTTAGTCGATTTGATTTACTGTCCCCCACTGAAAATCAGTTATATAACTGATAGGGTAGACTCTAAATACAATTTATTTATTTATACCCTCCCTCGCGAATACCGAGGGGTTGATAATTCTTGCGGCTCTCTCCCGTCTGGGCCCGGGGTTATTGGCCCAGAGCATGAAGTCATGCTAATCTAAAAGGCGATTCAAGAAAATAAAAGTCCACCTCGCAAACATCAGCTAGTAAGAGCGGATTTCCCGAAACTAGAGGCGAGCTCTGGCAATCGTCGTCGGGGACACCTCTCCCTTCCCTTGTCGACCTCCCCGACGACGATGACAATGACACAACGAACGATGACAAAGACGATGACGACCGCTTCGAGAGAAACCACCTTTCCTCCCCTTACCCGTGGCTGGTTCTGACCAGCTTGCCCCCCCCCCCTACCTAGGCTAGAGTGGCGCATTATGACCTAACGGTTGACGCGTCCTTAATCCTAATAAACAAACAAAACAAAAATTTTATATTAATAAATAAATTAACAATATCAAAAGCTGCACGACTAGACCTGCCCGGTTGATGCTCCCAAGTTTCTCACGGGTTTTTGGGTTTTGGACCCCTCACATGGCTCTGCTAATCGTAAAAGGCGATTCAAGAGAAAAAGTCCACCTCGCAAACATCAGCTAGAAAGATCCGAGTATCTTACTCCCCGAAACTAGAGGCGAGCTCTGGCAATCGTCGTCGGGGACCTTGTCCCCTTCCCTTGACGACCCCCCGGCGACGATGACAATGACACAACGAACAGTGAGAAAGACGATGACGTCCGCGACGTGAGAAACCTCCCTTCCTCCCCTTACCCCCTTACCCTTTACCCCTTACCCGTCTGGCCCGGGTAGAATTGCCCCAGAGCATGGTTCTGCTAATCGTAAAAGGCGATTCAAGAGAAAAAGTCCACCTCGCAAAATCAGCTAGCAAGAAGGGTAGTATATTACTCCCCGAATCTAGAGGCGAGCTCTGGCAATCGTCGCCGGGGACCTTGCCCCCTTCCCTTGACGACCCCCCGGCGACGATGACAAAGACAATGACACCACGAACAATGACAAAGACAATGACGACCGCGACGTGAGAAACACCCCTTCCTCCCCTTTCCCGTGGCTGGTTCTGACCAGCATGGGCCCCTTTTCCTCCCCCCCCCCCCTAGGTTAGAGTGGTGCATTATGACCTAACGGTTGACGCGTCCTTAATCCAAATAAACCAAAAAAAAAAAAAAAACCTTACCCGTGGCTGGTTCTGACCAGCATGGGCCCCTCCAGTACCCCCTTCCTCCCCCTATCCGTGGCTGGTTTTGCCCACATGGCTCCCCCCCCCCCCCCTCGATTAGAGTGGTGCATTATGACCTAACGGTTACGCGTCCTTAATCCAAAAAAAACAACAAAAAAATCATATCCCTTAGGCTATAGAGTGGCGCATTATGATCTTAGGCTGACGCGCCATTGTCCAAATTAACTAAAAACTATAAACTTAAAAACAAAATAACCATCAATTACACTATAAACTTACTTCATTATCTTACAATATCACAGGCGACGCGAAATGACCTATCCGGTTGAAGCGCCCTAGCTTCTCACTTGTTTTAATACCTCATCCTATGTTTTTTTTTTTTTTTTTTTTTTTAATCGTGGGAAACCTGTTATAGGGTGCAGTTAGCCCCTCTTCAGGTGAACTAGGTATGTGCGGATAGGAAATTGTGAAGGGATGTCCGAAGGCTGTTTAAGAGGACTCAATCCCTTGCATTCGCCTTAACGACTGAGGAAAACCTCGGAAAAAACCTTCAGTCAGGATTGCCGGTCTCGACGGGATTCGAACCCGGGACCTCCCGAATCAGAGTCGAGCGCTTAGCGCCCGAGCCAACACTGTCGGTATCCTATGTGTGTATTGTTATCAGGTTGTCGGCCCTGTGATCGCGTGCGTCTCTATCAAGCTGGTTGAGGCAGGTCAACACTCAGCAGTCAGTCTTACATAATATGCAGCGGTTAATAGTACGTGCTCTATGTTATAAGCCACGCCCCTTGGTTGGACGGTATCCAAGCTACGTAAATCACAGACCGGACGGGTCTTGTTTTATAAGAATGATGGTCAGTTCACATAAAGTCGTAGTCCTAGTCCTAGTCCTAGTCCTAGTCGTAAGAAGCAGATGAAACATATGAAACACATGTTATTGTTCACACACGGTCACAAGGGTTTAGTTTTATGGTTTAGTCGTAGTCGTTGTCATAACAAAGCTGAAAATGTTCATTTTTCTTATGACTAAACAACAAATTCTTACGACTAGCGAATCAGAGATCGAAACATCACTTGCAACAAAGCAAACAACAAAACAACAACCATGACGACTACTAAACCTTACGACTAGGGCTAAACCATACGACTACGACTAAACCTTTCGACTTTATATGAACTGGGCATTACAAACACTCGCACTTTATAACTGGTTTCTCTCTTTCTCTCTCTCAATTCTTCCATCTCGTATTATATAAAAATGAACTAACAACTAAGTTAATTAAATCCCAATACATTACGGTTGACGCGCCCTGTGAACATAGAAACTAATACCTACTTTCACCAAATGAACAAACAAATCTTTATATAACGGACGGCGTAATGTTACCTACCTGGTTGACGCGCCCTTGTATCTCAAGTCGTCATTCAATCGTGTCTAGTAGAATTTTTTTTATGGCCGTCTCTATACATCGCTTCGGTCTGGGCTCGGGGTAGAATTGGCCCAGAGCATGACTCTGCTAATCATAAAAGGCGAGGAAAGAGATAAAATCCATTTCGCAAACATCAGCTAGTAAGAGGGGAGTATATAACTTCCAGAAACTAGAGGCGAGCTCTGGCAATCGTCGTCGGGGACACCGCCCCCTTTCCTTGACGACTTCCCCGACGACGATGACAATGACACAACGAACGATGACAAAGACGATGACGACCGCGACGTGAGAAACCCCCCTTCCTCCCCTTACCCGTGGCTGGTTCTGACCAGCATGGCCCCTCCTCCCACATCCCCTAAAGGCTAAAGTGGTGCATTATGACCTAACGGTTGACGCGTCCTTAATCAAAAAAAAAAAAAAAACTTCAATAGGGAATTTGCATAACATTATTTTATGGTTCTACTGGGTTAAGGCCACTTTCCTTCACACAAAAATATCTTATTTTCTTGATTTTGAGAATATTTTCATTTATAAACTAAGGGTGAAAGTTTCCTAGATATTTTGGCGGAAAAAAACGGGTCATACGTCACCAGCCTTCATGATGCCAATCAACCAATCACGTAACGATGTTTCAAGTTACTCGCTTTTAGGGATTATCTTGACTTTGGAAGCATATTTTGTCATCTTGTTTGTTCTTATATGCTTAATATTTCATTTTATACATTTAGTAATATCATAAACGTAAGCTTTAACCTCATTTTAATTAATAATAAGTAAACACACAATGTTGATTATAAAACTTGGACAAGGACATCAACTGTTGTTTATTGTTGGCCATTGTTGTAAGAACCAAAGACTTTGGTAAAAGGAGGGAATTTCGTTGTTTATCTAGGCAGCCGTGTTTGTCATGAAGGCCGGTGACGTAGGCAGCCGTTTCAAAATAAATGTGCGGGAAATTTAAAAGGTCAAACTTTGACCCTCAATAGATATTGAACGATTAACTTTAAAAACCTGAAACTAACGTTTATATAATTTTTAGACAAATATCTATAAATTGCACATACTTTAACCAATATCTGGAACTTATGCAAATTCCCTATTGAGTGCGATTGCTGGTTTTGACCAAGGAGGTATGAATAATGTAAGGAGACAGCATGCGCTATCTGTGGCTGTACAAATGAACGTGGCCGTTTTGAACGTCTCTGATCGAGTTTTTCGCAGTATTTGCTGCTTCTCGTTGGTGCTGACCAATATGGCGGCTACTAAAACATAGAGTTTTTCGCAGTATTTACTCCTTCTCGTTGGTGCTGACCAATATGGCGACTACTATGGCGGCACTGAAACAGCTGATATTATACTTAAAACATTGATAATAACTCTTGTTTCAAAATGAGAATGAATAATAAAGAGGTGAAATGTAATTTTTGTTGATGTGCTGCGTTTTTGTTTGTTTTGGAATGTTCATAGCTTTGACAAAGAGCTTTAATAATACCGACGACCTTGCTTTGGGTTCGAGGCTTTCGCCGACCACCATTGTCGTTCAAAGTGGCTATGGTTTTGACGACGCCACACTGCCTCCTTACATTATTCCTTCCTCCTTGGTTTTGACGAGATATGAACCACCGAGCACTCGAAACAACACTGTCGGTGTATCTTGAATAGGAAATGGCATAAAACAGTATCAAACACACCCAGGTGCGATCTAATTCTTACTGCGAGTGTAATTCTCATTCACTAGCCGGAAACCCCCATGTCCCAATCAAAAACACTACTTCTTTCCTGTTAGTGTGTCTAGCGGCATTGATTGTATGTTATTCCTCTGTATCTACCCATTAACATTATTCTTACATGAAGACACAGCTTAAGTGCTGGGCTATCTAATGACAACACTTCGCATCCGTCCAAATGGTTGGACTCGTCAAATATTATCGTCTTGTTCTTGAGCTACATGATTACTGTAATCAAAACAAGTGGGTGGACACGGGAAGTGCGCTAGGTGTAAATACTAAGTAATTTTAGGTTATGTGCGGAAGAGCTAGAAGAGAAATTGGGTGTTTCGCGAAATTTGGTTGTGTCATTTGGCTTTGAGAATTGTCGGTGTTTTATTTTATATCTAAGCCCCTGTTTGGGCCCGGGGTAGAATTGGCCCAGAGCATGGCTCTGCTAATCGTAAAAGGCGATTCAAGAGAAAGAGTCCACCTCGCAAACATCAGTTAGTATGAAGGGTCGTCGTCGGAGACTTTCCCCTTCCCTTTGGCTACCTCCCCGACGGTGACGACAATAACAACACGGACGGATGATGACACAGACGGAGACGACCACGACGTGGGGGAACCCCTGCCCCCCCCATACGCTTGTGGCTGGTTTTGACCAGCATGCACAGGCCTGTCCACCCCTTGTCCCCCCGCGTCATCCCTTACGTCCCTCCCTTCGTCTCGATTAGCCAAGTTGCATAAATATGAGACGTTAAGCAAAATCCAATCAATCAATGAAGGGTAGTATTTTACTCCCCGAAAATAGAGGCGAGCTCTGGCAATCGTCGTCGGGGACCTTGCCCCCTTCCCTAGACGACCCCTCGACGACGATGACAATGACGACCGCGACGTGAGAACCACCTTTCCTCCCCTTACCTGTGGCTGGTTCTGTCCAGCACGGGCTCCTCCTCCCCCACCCCCCTAGGTAAGAGTGGTGCATTTTGACCTAACGGTTGACGCGTCCTTAATCCAAATAAACCAAACCACATAAATAACTTTTTTTTTGTTCTTTTAATATAATCATCATCATTTTATTTTGTTATGTATAGCCCTTCACTTAGAAAACAATCTAATCATCAAACACACCATTAACTCATCTCATCAACTTTCACTATCACAGGTGGCGCAATATGACCTAACCGGTTGAAGCGCCCTAGTTTCTCACGTCATTATCGCCCACCAGTTGTAGATTGTGCCCGTGTCCGAAGTGCTTGTTTTTTTTTCAATCTACACGTTGGGGAGGTGTCTACAAAGGGCCTCCCCCCGTCTGGGCCCGGGGTAGAATTGGCCCAGAGCATGGCTCTGCTCATCGTACAAGGCGATTTAATAGACAAAGTCCACGTCGCAAATATCAGCAAGTAAGGGGGGAGTATATTACTCCACGAAACTAGAGGCGAGCTCTGGCAATCTTCGTCGGGGACCTTGCCCCCTTCCCTTGACGACCCCTCGACGACGATGACGACAATGACACCACGAACGATGACAAAGACGATTACGACCGCGACGTGAGAACCCCCTTTCCTCCCCTACCCGTGGCTGGTTCTGACCAGCATGGGCCCCTCCCCCCCCCCCCCAGGTTAGAGTGGTGCATTATGACCTAATGGTTGACGCGTCCTTAATCCAAATAAACCAAAAAAAGCGTTATACGGTTCAAGCTTGCACGCCAGTTGTTACGGGCCATGAGAACGGTCCTTGTCGTAATCATACTAATCTAACAATTATTTATGATAACAGGTGAAAAGAAGTGAGTATTTTTTAACTCTTAGTCTTAAGTAATTTGTTCCGGGCAATGAACTATAGTTGTTGGCAATCTATGACAATATTATATGTTTGTTTATGTATCCTACTTGTACAATTCCTATGCAAAGTAAAGTCGCTTCCTTTGACAAATTCAAAATGTTTAGCGTGCAACTCTTGGACGACGACGAACACGTTGATCAAGAAGGCGACGTGAGAAATACGCTCAAAAACTGTATGGTTGGAACAACCAAAATAATGTGGGTCGAAGCATTTGGTTAGCTTATAAGTGATGGATTAACTTTATTTTAGCTGATGAAAGAGATGTTGGGATATAACTATATTCTTTCGTTAAAAACTGTATGGTTGGAACAACCAAAATAATATTGAATAAACTCTCTTTTAGTTGGTGACCACAAAACAGGGCTCAATACTGGCAAATCGCATTCGTAACCCAGTGCTCCTCGTAGCGTAGTGGATAAGGTCATGGCTTAGGCCTACCAACTCTGTGTTCTCTCTGTCCCAGGTTCGAAACTTGGCTGGCACAGGATTTTAACTATTGCTATTGCAGGTGCTGGCTATTGAATGGTACAAGTCTTTCGTGCAGGAAAAAATATTTTTCGTAATTAGTCTAATTAAAATCGTTACGATTATTCATTTTTACCTTCTTTGAGTTGTTTTGCCGTAAAATGAGAGGGGAGTAGTGGGGGGAGATGAGGAGGCCGTTTCCGACAACTATTTGTTAGTTATATAAACCTACTTTAGGGTTAAAAGTTTAAAAGTATAGGATTTGTAACCAAGCTTTAAAGTCAAAACAACTATACAGTAAATTGTTATTCCAACCAAATAATAGTTATGCATACTAAAATAAAATGGTGTCACGAAAAACTTTTTTTAGTTAATTCAACTAAACAATTCAATAACTAAATTATTTGGTTACTGTAACCCATAATATAGCAGGCTAATAGTTAATTATTTTTTTGGTTCACATCACCAAAAAATGCGTTGTACAAACAGTGTTTTGAGTGATACCACTTGGCTCCCAGTGGGTCTGACCAGCATGGGGTGTTTGCACCCAACAACCTCTAGACTCATATTGCCCTAACGGTTGACTCACCCAATAATCGAGAGGTAGTTGTGCAAATAACCTAGCCCAACGTATATAAATAAACTTAAAAAATAACAAACTAAAAAACTTAAAATACTATGAACGGAAATTATCTAACTACTATTTGTAAATTGACTCTTTATTATATTAAAATATCGTATATAGGTGGCGCAGTAGCGTCCTAGGTCCCCATGTTGCCGTCTGCTTCAGATACGAAAATATTATTGCCACAATAGGCGAGAGAGTTGTGCATAACTAACCTATAACGGTTGACCATAAAACCTTTAAAAAACAAATAATCTAAAAAATATAAAATACTATGAATGGAAAATAACACTCTATAGAAAATTGACTCTTTATTATATTAAAATATCGTATAGGTGGCGCAGTAGCGCCCTAGGTTTCCATGTTGCCGTCAGCTGATCGTAAGAGAATATGTTATACCAGTGGCGTATCCAGGAATCCCCCCTATCCGCCACTGTGTTCTACTGTTTGTGTCTAACTCGTGTTTTCTCGTTGTTACAGGTAAGTGTCTGAGCTACAGTAAACTGCGACCCCCTATGGTGGAGGGGTGCACACCAGAATATAGTAGAGCAAAGATTTAGCTGGGTTGGTGAGTGGATTAATTACTTTTCGATTGCAAAATATAAACCAACAAATTATTTATATTCCGTACGATGGCTGCGACGTTGACGGTTGACGCGCCCTTAATCCAACTAAACTTAAAAAAACTTTTTTAAACTTAGCAAACAATATAATCTTCAAACACACTATTAACTCATTTCATTATCTAGGCGGCGTAATATGACCTAACCGGTTGAAGCGCCCTAGTTTCTCACGTCGTCATGCTACGCCATGTTGCGTCGTCCCCCCTCCCGTCTGGGCCCGGGGTAGAATTGGCCTAGAGCATGGCTCTGCTAATCGTAAAAGGCGATTCAAGAGAAAAAGTCCACCTTTCAATATCAGCTATAGAGGGTAGAATTTTTCTCCCCGAAAATAGAGGCGAGCTCTAGCAATCCTCGTTGTGGACCTTGCCCCATTCTTGACGATTCCTCGACGACGATGACGACAATGACACCACGAACGATGACACAGACAATGACGACCGCGACTTGAGAACCCCCCTTCCTCCCCTTACCCGTGGCTGGTTCTGACCAGCCCTAGGTTAGAGTGGTGCATTATGACCTAACGGTTGACGCGTCCTTAATCCAAATAAACCAAAATCCTCCCCTTACCCGTGGCTGGTTCTGACCAGCATGCCCCCCCCCCCTAGGTAAATAAATTAATAAAAAAAAATAAAAAAAAATAAACAAATAAATAAATTGCAATTAGAGTCTACCTACTCAGTTATATAACTGATTTTCAGTGGGGGACAGTAAAAAATAAGAGTAAATAAATAAAAGTGGTGCATTATGACCTAACGGTTGACGCGTCCTAAATAATAAAATAAAATAATGGTTATATTCCGTACGATGGCTGCGACGTTGACGGTTGACGCGCCCTTAATCCAACTAAACTTTAAAAAAACTTTTTTAAACTTAACAATCAATGTAATCTTCAAACACACCATTAACTCATTTCATTATATTACAACATCACAGGCGGCGCAATATGATCTAACCGGTTGAAGCGCCCGATAGTTTCTCACGTCGTCATGTTATGCCTTAGTTGCCGCGCCCCTCCCGTCTGGGCCTGGGGTGGAATTGGCCCAGAGCATGGCTCTGCTAATCGTAAAAGGCGATTGAAGAGAAAAAGTTCACCTCGCAAACATCAGCTAGTAAGAGCAAAGTATCTTACTCCCCGAAACTAGAGGCGAGCTTTGGCAATCGTCGTCGGGGACCTTGTCCTCTTCCCTTGACGGCCCCCGGCGACGGTGACAATACACAACGATCGATGACAAAGACGATGACGACCGCGACGTGAGAAACCCCCCATCCTCCCCTTTCCCGTGGCTGGTTCTGACCAGCATGAGCCCTTCCTCCCCCCCCATAGGCTAGAGTGGTGCATTATGACCTAACTTGGCCCAGAGCATGGCTCTGCTAATCGTAAAAGGCGATTGAAGAGAAAAAGTTCACCTCGCAAACATCAGCTAGTAAGAGATAAAGTATCTTACTCCCCGAAACTAGAGGCGAGCTTTGGCAATCGTCGTCGGGGACCTTGCCCTCTTCCCTTGACGGCCCCCCGGCGACGGTGACAATACACAACGATCGATGACAAAGACGATGACGACCGCGACGTGACAAACTCCCCTTTCAGCCCGTGGCTGGTTCCGACCAGCATGAGCCCTTCTTCCCCCCCCATAGGCTAGTGTGGTGCATTATGACCTAACGGTTGACACGTCCTTAATCCAAATAAACCAAAACAAAAAGGATGGGTAGTATTTTACTCCCCGAAACAAGAGGCGAGCTCTGGCTGTCTGGGCCCAGGGTAAAATTGGCCCAGAGCATGGCTCTGCTAATCGTAGAAGGCGATTCAAGAGAAAAAGTCCACCTCGCAAACACCAGCTAGTATGAAGGGTAGTATTTTACTCCCCGGAAATAGAGGCGAGCTCTGGCAATCGTCGTCGGGGACCATGCCCCCTTCCCTAGACGACCCCTCGACGACGATGACGACAATGACACCACGAACGATGACGAAGACAATGACGACCGTGACGTGAGAACCCCCCTTTCCCCCCCTACCCGTGGCTGGTTCTGACCAGCATGGGCTCCTCCTCCCCCCCCTCCTCTAGGTTAGAGTGGTCTTTTATGACCTAACGGTTGACGCGTCCTTAATTTCAATAAACCAAAAAATCCTTTTCAGTTTAAAAACTGATTTACAAAGGACAACTTACAAAGTACCTAAAGTAAGATGATAAGTTTGCGGCCCTAAACTTAAACCTTAATTGAAGTTACTTCTATATGTTCATCATGAGATTAGCAAGTTTAGTCTCTCAAAGAAATATCTCGGATTTTACTAACATTAGGGGGTGAATTCATCTGTTCAAACCTCCCCCCACCACCTCGCACTTGAAACGTTAATTCAATTAATGTGTCTCAAACTAAGTGGCAATGATAATATAGACGCAACGTAGCCCCAAGCTTGTTCATTATAACAGCTCCAGTAAACTTCATCTACGTGTTTGACATTTCATTCGTACCAATTAGTTATTAACTTACTAAAAACTACCCCCCGTCTGGGCCCGGGGCAGAATTGGTCCAGAGCATGGCTCTGCTAATCGTATAAGGCGATTCAAGAGAAAAAGTTCACCTCGCAAACATCAGCTAGTAAGAGGGGAGAATATTTCTCCCCGAAACTAGAGGCGAGCTCTGGCAATCGTCGTCTGAGAACCCGTCCCCTTCCCTTGACGACGATGACAATGACAAAACGAACGATGACAAAGACGATGACGACCGTGACGTGAGAAACGCCAAATTCCTCCCCTTACCCGTGATTGGTTCTGACAGCATGGGCCTCTCCTCCCCATATCCCATAGGCTAGAGTGGTGCATTATGACCTAACGGTTGACGCGTCCTTAATAAAAATTAAAAAAAAAAAAAAAAGCAATATGACGTAACCGGTTGAAGCGCCCTAGTTTCTTACGTATTCTAGAGTCGCGACTACGCTGGCAAGATATGCCTTCTATAGCAGGCTAGTCGTTAGCAGGCCACCATGTACATTTCAGATACACACTTAGGGCGTCTATACCATATTGTAATATATATGTTTAACCTTGATTTTATAGTAGGCGACTATGACGTTGCTATATATATATATATATAATAATATATATGATGGTATTTTAGACAGAGATTACAAAAGTGCCCCCACAGGGGATTGAACCCGGGACCTTGTCTGTCCAGGCCATGTTCTTACCAGCTGAGCTATGAAGACTACAGATTAAATCAATCCGGGAAAAAATAATTTAATCTGGTGTCTTCATAGCTCAGTTCTTATGAGAAGGACCCGTTTGAGGCACTTTTTTAATTTCTGTTTATAATACCGTCATAAACAGCGTCATAGTCGACTTCTACAAAACCTAGTTTAAACATACACATACATATATAATATTATAATAATAACACATATTTAATATTATAAATATTTTATATATATATATATATATATATATATATATATATATTTGTTTTAACATCTTAAAATAATCAAATTATTGTTTTTCGGTTTACCACGTATTAGATTCTTTATTTTATTTGACGTTTCTCCTGTATTTCATCAATCTTTGTCAAAGATTTTCAAAGATTTGTACTAGAGATGTAAATAAACAGTACGTCATGAAGAAATGCATCACACGGCATGCTGTTAATTTACAACACGGCCAATGTTTGACGCTGTTTTTAGGAGTATATTTAATGACCAGTGCAGCTGTTGTTTCGTTGTACTAGAGATGTAAATAAACAGTACGTCATGTAGATAAGCAGCACACTGCATGCTGTTAATTTACAGGACGGCCAATGTTTTATGCGGTTAATTGATGTTATTTTACGTCTTATTGAATGCTGTTAGATTAACAGCAAGTAGGAGTATATGTTCTTGAACGTGATTGGTTGATTTAAAATTTTACAGCATTTGTGCTGCGTTTCGCGAACTACTGCACGAGTGATGTATTTAAACAGCACTTTACTTAATGTTTTGTGCTGTAAATTACATCCCGTTTTAACAGTGTAGTCGTCTCCCATTGACTGCAACAAAGCTCACACTCTACAGTTATTTACTACAACAAGATAATAAGAGAATACCAGGGTTACGTAACTCTTATCACCAGCTTCTTATCTTGTCAACATAAATAAGTTTTACATAGAACTGATAATCATATTGTAATATTGTCGCACTTTGGAGTTTTAACACTTGAAATATGTTTTGAGCGTGTTGGAACACTCCGCAGTGCAAGTATTGTAACATGTGATGTAGCGCACACCGTACATTACAAGTAAGCAGAATGTACCAAATATGACGACTTGCGCACCCATTTGATCTCGTCCAATCCTTTGAAGAACTTAGCTATCATTCATTTAATAACGGCGACAAATGTTCTAAATTTCTAATTTATTTAACAAAATAAATTCACATTTATGCACATTTCCTTGATTGATTTATTTTCATTCAAATAAATCACTTTTCTTTTTCTAGTACTATCAACATTATCACTTTCTTTCCTTTTATAACCCCCGTCTGGGCCCCCCGCCTGGGCCCGGGGTAGAATTGGCCCAGAGCATGGCTCTACTGATCGTAAAAGGCGATTCAAGAGAAAAAGTCCATCTCGCAAACATCAGCTAGTAAGAGTGGAGTTTATTACTCCCCGAAACTAGAGGCAAGCTCTGGCAATCGTCCTCGGGGACACCTCCCCCTTCCCTTGACGACCCCCCGGCGACGATGACAATGACAAAACGAACGATGACTGGGACGATGACGACCGCGACGTGAGAAACCCTCCCTTTCCCCCTCTTACCCGTGGCTGGTTCTGACCAGCATGGGCCCCTCCTCCCCACCCCCTTAGGCTAGAGTGGTGCATTATGACCTAACGGTTGACGCGTCCTCATAATTGCATAAAAACTATTGACGCGCCCCTAAACCATATAATTAAGATTACGATACAAAGATCTATAAGGATTTAATTAAAAAAAAAAAACTTGTGTGAAATCACGGCCTTGTAGTTAATAACAGAACTACATCACTCGTAGGTAGAATATTGCGCAGTGTGCACTTCAACTGGCGTAGGAATCATGAGACTTCCCGTCAACAAGTCGGTGGCGAAAGCATTGTTACAGAATGATTACTTCTGTTTGTTTTCTTGTAGGTTTGAGAAAGACGCGTTTATTTACGAGATACTGTTTTGAATATCACAATGTAAAATGTAAATATTTATTGGACATATAGTATACATTGTGTGGATATAAAATGTTACTGCGATATTGGAGCAAAGAAAGGTTTGAGAGAAACTTTGTTGAAAGTTGTATATAGGCATACGACGATCAGAGCAATGTCTTTAGGGTACGTCTGTAATCGTTTTTCGACTGCTACCCTGCTAAAAACTTGCCTGCTCTGTGCTTGCCTGCTTACACCTCGCCTACTTAATGATTCTGTCAACAACTTCACCAAGCCTGCTTATCATGGCTTCCCACTGCCTACTTAACGGACATACGTTTTTTAAGTCGCTCTCAAAACCCACCCACGAGAAGGCGGTAGCTTGAGTCTTTTTTATAAATTTGTAAACAAACAAACTTTCTTGTGTTTGTTAGTCCATGTGCGTTGTATCTCTCGTTTTTGGCTTGTCATAGGGTCTAGACCTAGCATAACCTCGTTGGTCAAGGTCAAGAAGTTAAAAATAAATTTAAAAACATCAAACTATATCACAAAACATTCAAAATGCTACATTTTGGCTGGCTAGGCCTAGGTCTAGGCTACCCTACGCTAGGCCTAGGCCCCACCTTTACCTAGCTATGCCCTAGGGCCTCGGCCTAAAACATGCATTTAGTTGTTTGAATTCCTGACACTGCTAATTTTCTACGTGGTAAGAAAATAATTCATTAAATATCAGATCCTAGGAACAATTTAAATTAATTAATTACAATCCTGCTTGCATTTCACTTCTTCGCATTCGGCCATCTTGTAGTAGGTGAAGTAGGCTCGCAAGCATACACTTTCGGCGACTACGCTCGGGTGCTAACCAAGCAGACGACCGATGCCTACTTGTGACATTTCGACGCCAACTTCATCACGTGACTTCCGGCTAACGAGTCGACTTAGCCAAGCAGACTCGCTCAAAAAGTCGATTACAGACGCTCCCTTAGCATTGGTATTTTTCAGTCGCCATTCATTGCAATTTATTGTAGGGCCAAGAGCTGCTTTTCTGTTATCTTACACCCCTTTCATCCCCGTGACTGGTTCTGTCCAGCACGGGTCCGCCCTCTTAACATCCCCTATACCTAAGAGTTGACGCGCTTTTAATCCAATATACTTTATTTTTAAACTTTAAACTATTGTTATCTTACGATATCACAGGCAGCGCAGCATGTCCTAACCGGTTAAAGTGCCCTAGTTTCTCACGTCGTCGTCACACACCCCTGCCTGGGCCCGGGGTAGAATTCACCCAGAGCATGGCCTACTAATGTGAAAGGCGAATTAAGAGAAAAAGTCCACCTCGCAAACATCAGCTAGTAAGAAGGGTAGTATATTACTCCCCGAAACTAGAGGCGAGCTCTGGCAATCGTCGTTGGGGACACCTCCCAATTCCCTTGACGACGACCACGACGTGACGTGAGAACCCCCTTCTCTCCCTTTACCAGTGGCTGGTTCTGACCAGCATGGCCCCCCCCCCCCTAGGTTAGAGTGGTGCATAATGACCTAATGGTTGACGCGTCCTTAATCCAAATAAACCTAAAACCCTAGGCTAAAGTGGTGCAATATTACCTAACGGTTGACGCGTCCTTAAATCAAATAACCAAAAACCCTTGACGACCACCCCGACGAAGATGACAGTGACATCAAGAACGATGACAAAGACAATGACGACCACGACGTGAGAACAACCCCTTTTCTCCCCTTACCCGTGGCTGGTTCTGTCCAGCATTGGTCCCTCCCTCCTACATCCCTTAGGCTACAATAGCGTATATTGACCTAACGGTTGACGCGCCGAAACTAGGCTGGTACCGACCCAATAGACCTCATTGCGTGCTAGCGTGGAGCCGAGCCAGCTGCCAAGTAAAGAAGATCGAACCTAAGTGTATCGTGATATATTGAGTTATTTTATTCCTCACCAAGGTACCAACTCATCTTGCGTAATATCACTATCATTTTTGTGTGTGTAAAACAACCAATAAACGAATTCTCCGTCAAAAACCATCTCGACCCTTGGACGCCGCGATCTAATTCTAGTCCGACGCGAATATCTGAGCAAAACAAACTGAAGCAATCTTTGAGATAGTAGACGTTAGTAAACTGTTCTCGGAGAACCTCTCAAGTGTTTATTTATCAAAACCAACATTTAGTTATAAATTTTGTCAAAAATTGAAACTAGTTTCTTCATATAATTTAATAGGTAGTCCCTGATAAATAGAAGTGAGTGATTCTTCGCCGTAGGAGCCCCCGTCTGGGCCCAGAAAAGAATTGGCCCAGAGCATGGCTCTGCTAATCGTAAAAGGCGATTCAAGAGAAAAAGTCCACCTCGCAAACATCAGCTAGAAAGAGCGGAGTATCTTACTCCCCGAAACTAGAGGCGAGCTCTGGCGATCGTCGTCAAGGACCTTGCCCCCTGCCCTTTACGACCCCCCGGCGACGATGACAATCACACAACGAACGATGACAAAGACGATGACGACCACGACGTGAGAAACCCCCCTTCCTCCCCTTACCCGTGGCTGGTTCTGACCAGCATGGGCCCCTCCTCCCCACCCCCTAGGCTAGAGTGGTGCATTATGACCTAACGGTTGACGCGTCCACAATCCAAAAATAATAATAAAATAGAATTTGCTGCTAGCCGTATAGGCTATTCAAGAGAAAAAGTCCACCTCGCAAGCATCATCTAGTAAGAGGGGAGTATATTATTTCCCGAAACTAGAGGCGAGCTCTGGCAATCGTCGTTGGGGACACCTCCCCCTTCCCTTGAGGACCTCCCCGACGCCGATGACGACAAAGACGATGACGACCGCGACGTTAGAAACCCCCCTTCCTCCCCTTACCCGTGGCTGGTTCTGACCAGCATGGGCCCCTTCTCCCCCCTCCCCTTAGGCTAGAGTGGTGCATTATGACCTAACGGTTGACGCGTCCTTAATCCAAATAAACCATGGCTAACGGTTGACGCGCCCTTATATTTAATAAATTAAAGAATAAACAAATCCCCCCCCCCCTTTCCTAGATAAAATGTCTGAAATCAACCCTGATTGATATAAATCTTCCGCAAAGCAACCTAAAACGTCTCCTGGCGATGATCTAGTCGTTAATGAGCGAACTCATCCTACCCATAGATATCCTATAGTAGGCTAGATTAGCAGTCAGTGGTCCACTACCGTAGCAATTAGAAGCCATCTTGAAATCCCAGTTTGCATGTTAATGTTCCAGATGTCAAGAGTAGATTTAAGCAAAGATTGTTGGATTTGCGACAAGCATCTTGGGATGTGTTGCAAAATAACAAATTGCGTAGTGTGATGCCCACATTGACTAACAAAATTCGTCCACCTACATCTCGACTCTCACGTAGAGAAGAGGTGGTATTGTCTAGACTTCGTATAGGGCACACACGCCTAACACACGGATATCTCTTAACCAGAGAAAAGGTTATTCCCATATGTGACACATGTGATGTACCTTTAACCGTACATCATATGCTAGCAGAATGTACCAAATATGATGCCTTGCGCACGCAATTTGATCTCTCCCAATCATATGAAGAACTTCTATCATATGATAACGGCGACAAACTTTCCAAATTTCTCATCCAAAGTAATCTATTTAACAAACTTTAATTAACTTCATACACATTTCTTTAATTACTTTAATTTTATTCCCATATATAACTTTTGTTTTGCTATTACTTTCGTCATCATTATTTCTTTTGTTACTTATACACTTAGAAAACTCTTAAATAATAATAATAATAATAATAGGTCAACAAAAAAGGTCAACAATCACAACAAATAGCAGTTTAGTAAAGGTTTGTTCTGTGGTCCCGGTAGCTCAATTGGTAGAGCTATGGCACGCTAAGCCGGAGGTTCTGGGTTCGAACCCCAGTCGGGCAAACTTTTTCGACAACTGCTATGAATCAATAACTATGTCCTTAAAGCGGGCTTATGCTTAAAAATCCTCTATTCATACTACCCAACTCATGGGAGATGAGATGTGTTTGGATTTATCCATGTGATCTTTCAGATTTGACAGCTACATTGCAGTCTTCTGTTCGATTTATGTCATGGAGGTCAACAATCACAACAAATAGCAGTTTAGTAAAGGTTTGTTCTGTGGTCCCGGTAGCTCAATTGGTAGAGCTATGGCACGTTAAGCCGGAGGTTCTGGGTTCGAACCCCAGTCGGGGCAAACTTTTTCGACAACTGCTATGAATCAATAACTATGTCCTTAAAGCGGGCTTATGCTTAAAAATCCTCTATTCATACTACCCAACTCATGGGAGATGAGATGTGTTTGGATTTATCCATGTGATCTTTCAGATTTTGATTGAAAGTTCTCAGTAATACATCGTGGGGTGCAGATAGGACTTGCATGTTGAGAATTTACGGATCTCTAGTTTGCTCCAAGATGGACTATGGATGTTTCGTATACTCTTCAGCAAGTAACACAACACTTAAACTTCTAGACACTGTCCACCATTGTGGTCTTCGTATTGCTCTTGGTGCATTTCGAAAAGCCCGGTAGTCAGCTTGTATGCCGAGTCAGGTGTGTCCTCCTTGGCAGAACGGAGAAACCTCTTGATGGGTACGTATGTAATGAAAATTAAAGCTATGCCTAACCATCCAGCAAATCGGGATGTTTTTAATGTGAAATTTGTCAGACACTTTGATAACAAACCCAAGGCATCTCTTCCAACGGGATTAAGATGTAAACTTTTGTTTAATCTTATAGAATTTCATCTGCCACAAGTTTTTAATTTTGTATTTAGCAATAACCCGCCCTGGTTTACACCAGAGCCGATTATTATATTTGACCTTTGTCGTTTTGATAAAAACTCTACTTGCGATAGTGTATTCAAAATTAACTTTAGAAAGATTTGCCATGAACATCAAAGGTTTACTTTGGTATTCACAGATGGCTCCAAAATTGACAACAAGGTTGGAAGTGCTTTTTATTGCTCCACCTTAACTGAACGTTTCAGGCTAAGCGACGTGTGTTCAGTTTTCACTGCAGAGTTATTCGCCATCCGTGAAGCTCTTAAATACATTCTACGCTGTCGTTGTGGAGAATACCTTTTGTGTTCAGATAGCTTAAGTTCACTTCAAGCTATAAAACTCATGTATTCTAGTCATCATTTGGTACAAGACATCCAATTCTATTTAGAAAAACTAACCTCTAAGGGATATATAATAGAGTTTTGCTGGATACCTGGACACGTGGGCATAGAGGGAAATGAACACGCTGATCGGGCTGCTAAGGAAGCTTCCCAGCGTCGCGACGTTGATTTCAATCTAGTTCCCGTTCCAGATGTCAAGAGTGGATACAAGCAAAGATTGTTGGATTTGCGACAAGCATCGTGGGATGTGTTGCAAAATAACAAATTGCATAGTGTGATGCCCACATTGACTAACAAAATTCGTCCACCTACGTCTCGACTCTCACGTAGAGAAGAGGTGGTATTGTCTAGAATTCGTATAGGCCATACTCGCCTAACACACGGATATCTCTTAACCAGAGAAAAGGTTATCACCATATGTGACACATGTGATGTACCTTTAACCGTGCATCATATGCTAGCAGAATGTGCCAAATATGATGCATTGCGCACGCAATTTGATCTCTCCCAATCATATGAAGAACTTCTATCATATGATAACGGCGACAAACTTTCTAAATTTCTCATCCATTGTAATCTATTTAACAAAATTTAATTCACATCTTACACATATGTTTCTTTTCTTTATTTTCATTTACATACATAACTTTTATTTGCTATTACTTTCTTCATCATCAATTTATTTTGTTATTTATACACTTAGAAAACAATCTAATCATCAAACATACCTGCATTCACTCTTCTCATTTCCTTTCATTCACAGGCGGCGCAATATGACCTAACCGGTTGAAGCGCCCTAGTTTCTCACGTCGTCGTCGTCGTTTCAGATTTGACAGCTACATTGCAGTCTTGTGTTCGATTTATGTCATGGAGGTCAACAATCACAACAAATAGCAGTTTAGTAAAGGTTTGTTCTGTGGTCCCGGTAGCTCAATTGGTAGAGCTATGGCACGTTAAGCCGGAGGTTCTGGGTTCGAACCCCAGTCGGGGCAAACTTTTTCGACAACTGCTATGAATCAATAACTATGTCCTTAAAGCGGGCTTATGCTTAAAATCCTCTATTAATAATAATAAACATCATAATAATAATAATCATAATCATAATAATAATAATAATAATAATAATAAAAGTAATAATAATAATTGTAATTGTAATTATAATAATAATAATAATAATAATAATAATAATAATAATAATAATAATAATAATCAAACACCATTAACTCATCTAGTCAAATGTCATAAACACAGGCGGCGCAATATGACCTAACCGGTTGAAGCGCCCTAGTTTCTCACGTCGTCGTTGTAAATAGGAGCGATTTGTAGACCGAATGTTTTTAAAGATGGCCGTCAGTATGACAGCTGAGCATACTAGCCTTTAACATCAAATGATTACTAAATTCCCTTATGCAATAACTTCTTATTGTGTCTGTTTGTTCATACCCATGCTGCACAAGCTAAAACTATATCAAACAATCCAGTTAAATACTTTATTGCATTCAAAAAGCATAAATTAAAACGCCAAATCGCCATCTTGAATTAGATTTTCGACGCTTCAATATGCTACGCTCGCGCCTGTGCGGAGGTATTGGAGACTGCTAATCTAGCCTACTATAGGTGTTTAATATCTATGATCCTACCCACAGAGCTGACGTAATTTTAAGGGGAAGTACAGACTAGAGTTGTATTTTTATCCCGCAAGGTGCAGGCCCAGACATAACTCACTGACTGCAGCAGAAGCACTGGCTAAAAATACACTGCTCAATACAATGTAATTATAGGCGAGCGTTCGACTAGTGTTTCAAGTCTATTTTAGTGCTATAGTACGTTCAAGCTAGCAGGTGGCACTGCGCGCGTCAGTGGCGAGATATAGTACAATCACGTTTAGAAGAGGCACTGAAGGAGTAATGTTATAGTTTGAGACCCAAGAAAATGGTTTTATTAAACCTAAATAACGCCGCTAAATGACAATAAAACCATATAACACCCCTAAATGGTTATAAAACCAAATTAACCGTGACTTTGCAAAATAAAACCTTATTTTGCATTTTGCCTGTCTGGGCCCGGGGTAGAATTGGCCCAGAGCATGGCTTTGCTTATCGTAAAAGGCGATTCGAGAGAAAAAGTCTACCTAGCAAACATCAGCTAGTAAGTGTGGGGGAATAACTTATTTCTCTACCCCGAAATTAGAGGCGAACTCTGGCGGTCGTTGTCGGTAACTGTCCACTTTCCTTGGAGTACTTCTCCCCGACGACGACGACAATGACTACATTACGATGACAAAGACGATGACTTTTTTTAAACTTCTGAATTGGACTTAAGTCCATCAGTTCATGTCTTCGGAGTTTGTAAACGGTGACTTTGGAGCCGTCCTAGCAAAGAAGCACATAATAAATTCAGAGTTGTTCTGAATCGGCCTTGTTGATTCTGGCGTTGATTCGCGTGTGTTCGCACTGTCCATATCACTGATTGCTATATTTCCTATTAAAAATATCGATCTTTAATTGGTTATCGCTCACATCGTCGATTGCGTCGGGGCGTACAGGGTTGGCAGATTCGCTTTGATTTACTGTCCCCCACTGAAAATCAGTTATATAACTGAGTGGGTAGACTCTAAATACAATTTATTTATTATTATTCATTACCTGGACGTGAGAATCCTTTCCTCTCCCTATTATAGTATCTGGTTCTGACCAGCAACGGGCCCCTCCTCCCCATATCCCCTAGGCTTGAGTGGTGCATTGTGATCTAACTGTTGACGCGCCCTTATTAAAAAAATCTCACACACATCATTAACTAATTAACAAAACTTAATTTGAATTCCTTGTTAATTCATAATATTTTGGTCACTAAAAAAATATTGTTTTAGTCATATATTTCATGATATCCTACAATAATTAAAGTTAATTATTTTACCCCCGTCTGGGCCTGGGGTAGAATTGGCCCAGAGCATGGCTCTGCTAATCGTATAAAAGGCGATTCAAGAGAAAAAGTACACCTCGCAAACATCAGCTAGAAAGAGCGGAATATCTTACTCCCCGAAACTAGAGGTTAGCTCTGGCAATCGTCGTCGGGGATCTTGCCCCTTCACTTGACAACCCCCCGGCGACGATGACAATGACACAACGAACGATGACAAAGACGATGACGACCGCGACGTGAGAAACCCCCCTTCCTCACCTTTCCGTGGCTGGTTCTGACCAGCATGAGCCCCTCCTCCCCACCCCCTTAGGCTAGAGTGGTGCATTATGACCAAACGGTTGACGCGTCCTTAATCCAAATAAAAAAAAAATCTATATAATTTTACTGTATAGCTTATCCCAGAGTAAATTTCAGAAAGCAAACAAATAATAAATTTAAATGACTTACTTACAATATCATAGTCGGCGCAATATAACCTTTACGGTTGAAGCGCCCTGGTTTCTCATGTCGTCGATGTTTCTTTCTCTCTGTTCTCCCCGAAACTAGAGGCGAGTTCTGGCAACCGTCGTCGGGGATACCTCCTTATTCCCTTGACGACCTTCCCGATGACGATGACAATGATACAACGAATGATGACAAAGACGATGACGACCATGACGTGAGAACCCTCCTTTCCTTCCCCTACCCGCAGCTGGTTCTGACCAGCATTGGCCCCTCTCTCCCTCCTCCCCCCCTAGGCTAGAGTGGCGCATTATGATCGAACGGTTGACGCGCATTTAAATCAAATATACTAAAACTAGAGACACACAAATCATCTTGAATATTTTATTGTATTGGCTCTCCCAGAAAAAGAATTGAATGGCCCTACTTACAATTCAAATGAGGTGCAAAATGACCTATCCTTGGTGAAGCGCCCTTGTTTTTTAATGTCGTCATAAGTCTTCGACAACCCCCCGGCGACGATGACAATGACACAAACAAATGACAAAGACGATGACGACCGCGACGTGAGAAACCCCCCTTCCTCCCCTTACCCGTGGCTGGTTCTGACCAGCATGGGCCCCTCCTCCCCACCCCCCTTAGGCTAGAGTGGTGCATTATGACCTAACGGTTGACGCGTCCTTAATCCAAATAAACCAATTCAAGTTATTGAATTACAAATTCAGATAAACATACAACAAAAGACATCAAGAGAACATGAAATTTTATAGAGTAACTAGCTTACCCGTCGCGCGTTGCTGCGACGTATATGCCAGAAAACCTTACGGCGTCGAAGTCAATTCATTGGTGAGTCCTCTTTGCAGGCACCGATCACCACGTGGAGGAGTTACAACAAAATGGATAGGATAGAAACCTTCCCGTAAAAAAATAAATATATATACGTGCCAAGTTTCATGGAGATCGAATGAATGGTGTAGTAATGTATAAAGGTCAAACATACAGACTGACAGACATACATACATACATTCATTCGTTTTTATATTATATAGATTGGCCCGCTAGCTATTTTACATTAGTGCAATGTTCATTCGAATCGTCTTCCGGTCAAAGTATCTAAGTTGATCATTCAAAGTAGTCGCAGCCAAGTAACTGCCGAACAACACCTGCTTCCTATACCCACATGGTACAAGTCTAACCTCTGACCTTCCTTAGAATTCAGCCCATCTGTCCTTGTAAGCAATCATTTGGATGGTTTTCTAGTTAAAATGTCGTAAAGTTTTAACTCTCTTATATTATTCGGGTTGTGCAATATCCCTATCAACGTGGTTGGCCAATGATCGCAGTTTAAATTGATGGCGCCAAATGAATAAAGAAGATTCCTCTACAACGAAGATAGTGCCGAGAGATTTGCTAGAGGAATAAACTGAGGCTTGGAAAGTGAGTGTCGTGCATTTGTGGGCGACTTGCGAACTTTTCTGTCAATATTGTTGAAAGACTCGTGGAAATGCACATTTGCCAGTTAGCACATATAGCTATTCGATCGGCCAAGATGCATCCGACGTATATGAAACTTTGCAAAGTTGTCAATAAAGCATACATGGACAGACCTGTGGTCATAGATTTTTAAAATTTTCTTCATTGGCCAGAAAAAAAATCACGAATAAAGTAAATTATTTCGTTTTTAACAAAATCAAAGTTCACGAAAACAAATTTATTTTTTATAAATTATTTTAAAACAAAATTTGGAAAAGTGTTTTTACTTAGCCCTGTATTTCCACATTTGTGATATAATATGTTCAAAATTTCAAACACCTGTGGTGTCAGTCGGCCGAGCGAACACTCAATTTGCCTTAAACTCATGTCCTATAACTTACTCTCTTAAATGCGGAACACACGAATCTCAAAGACATTTCATTTTTTGTCCATATAAATTATTTTTCTTTTGCTTTATAACTATCATCTATTATCATTTTCTTTTCTTTTCTGACTTAGAAAACAATATAATCATCAAACACACCATACTTATATAATTAACTTACAATATCACAGGCGGCGCAATATGACCAACCGGTTGAAGCGCCCTAGTTTCTCAAGTCGTCGTTCAACGGTGCCAGCTGGCTACTGCTGTAGGTGCTTCTTAATAACCACCATATTATGCTTCAACTATAATAAACTACATTATCACAGGAGGTGCAATATAACCTATAACGCTTGACGCACCCTTAAACCTAATAAACATCATCGTCGTCGGGGACCTTGCCCCCTTCCCTTGAAGACCCCTCGACGACGATGACGACAATGACACCACGAACGATGACAAAGACGATGACGACCGCGACGTGAGAAACCCCCTTTCCTCCCCTTATCCATGGCTGGTTTCTGACTAGCATGGGCCCCCCTCCCCATATCTCCTATAGGTTTGAGTGGTGCATTATAACTTACGGTTGACGCGTCCTTAACCCATACAAACCTAAAAAATTCACTCATACACTTTTCTTTAATTTATTTATTTCCATACAAAGAAATAACCTTTGTTTTGATAATACTATCATCATCATTTTGTTTTCTTATATATAATCTTACACTTACCAATCTAATCATCAAACGCACCATTTACTCATCTCATCAACTTTCAATATTACAGGCGGCGCAATATGACATTACCGGTTGAAGCGCCCTAGTTTCTTACGTCGTCGTCTGGTGTTTCTTCTATTTTATAGACCCCCCCCCTTTCCTCCCTTATCCATGGCTGGTTTGATTAGCATGGGCTCCTCCTTCCCCCCCCCCCCAGTTTAGAGTGGTGCAATATCACCTAACTGATTGAAGCGCCATAGTTTCTGTGTTCTCTTCAATTGTCTTTGTTTGTTGTTTGTTTTCTTCTACAAACTGCAAAAGTCAACGTATTGTCATGTGCCTCTTCGAACGTCTCACAATACAGGAACAGCTGTTCCAAATTCCTAGGTCCCCATCTTCTTAACTTAACAGTCTCCCAAGCAACAAAGTCACTTGTGATGTTAGGCCAGGTGATTGTCAGTTAGATTGATTGGGATCTTTTTCGAGAGTTCTTAAATAAACCTGACATCAATTCGTACAGGCGTCTGTGAAATACGCTAGATCGTTTAACCACTCGAACAAATAATAGACAAATATGTTTTGAAGTCGTAGGATTTAATATGATAAATACGATGATGACCGCGACATGAACCTCCCCCCCCTTCCCCTAACCGTGGCAGGTTCTGACCAGCATGGGCTCCTCCTCCCCCCCTCATATGTTAGAGCGGTGCATTATGACCTAACGGTTGACGCGTCCCTAATCCAAATAAACCAAAAAAAAAACAATCCTCCCTAAGCCCCCCTAGCCACTGGAGCAGTGGCACATTATGACATAAAAAAAGAAAACTAACGGCGTCCTTAAACTTAATGAATTTTTGAAAATCTCACGTCTTTCTTCATTGAACTTTACTGCGATGGCATGTTTTAAATAATAAATCTAACTATATGAAGCTGCGTGTGACTTCTCTGTCTAGGAGCCAATAAGCACCTGGCAAGAAAGACACGCTATCCCCAAAGCACTTAGATCGTATTGAGTTTTATTACAGAGTGTTTGACCTTGGGAAAGTATTCTTCAATGGAGTTGTCTGGCGCTTGGTCGAGGAGGACGATTATAGTGTCATGGCTCTCATCGAGACCTGGCCATACTCTCCCGACTGGGCCCGGGGTAGAATTGGCCCAGAGCATGGCTCTGCTAATCGTAAAAGGCGATTCAAGAGAAAAAGTCCACCTCGCAAACATCAGCTAGTATGAAGGAGTATTTTACTCCCCATAAATAGAGGCGAGCTCTGGCAATCGTCGTCGGGGACCTTCCCTTGACGACCCCTCGACGACGATGACGAAGACAATGACGACCGCGACGTGAGAACTTCTTTTCCTCCCCTTACCCGTGGCTGGCTCTGACCAGCATGGGCCCTTACTCCCCATATCCCCTAGCTTAGAGTGGTGCATTATGACCTAACGGTTGACGCGTCCTTAATCCAAATAAACCAAAAAATCTCACGTAGAGAAGAGGTGGTATTATCCAGAATTAGAATAGGCCACACACGTCTAACTCACGGAAAAAGGTTATTCCCATATGTGACACATGTGATGTACCATTAACCGTTCATCATATGCTAGCAGAATGTTCCAAATACGATGCCTTGCGCACACAATTTGATCTCTCCCAATCATATTATGAAGAACTTCTATCACATGATAACGGCGAAAAAGTTTCTTAATTTCTAAAGTCCCCGTCTGGGCCTGGGGTAGAATTGGCCCAGAGCATAGATTTGCTAATTTATTTATTCATTTATTTATTATTGGATGAGCGAAGCGAAGACTTCAATTTCACTGACCCCCCAAAAAATTTAGCTTGGATGTTTTTTTTTTTTTTTTTGTCTGTTTGTTTGCTCTCTACCGGGCAAACGGCATATCCGATCTTGATGAAAATTTGAGGGGACCTTCGAAATCTCCGAACTTAGAGGTGTATTGTTTTTGGGCACAATCGAAGAAATATTTCTCATGAATATCGTACTTTTACGATTTTTTTCAATTTTTAGTGCGATATTTTCGTGCCATTTGGGCCGATTATGACCAAACTGGTGTGGCTACAACGGTCATATTATACATGGACATTAAGGTTATGGTGATGTAGTACCTTTTGAAAGAAAAAGTTGAAAAAATTAGCCAGAATCCATAGAAATAAAGCTTTTAATATAAGTTTTTTACGGTTTAGTGCGATATTTTCGTGCCATTTGGGCCGATTGTGACCAAACGGGTGGGGCTACAACGTTCATATTTAACATGGACGTTAAAGTTATGGTGATGTAGTACCTTTTGAAACAAAAAAATTAAAAATTACCAGAATCCATAGAAATAAAGCTTTTAATATAAGTTTTTTACGGTAAATAATAATAATTGACAAGAAACAATAGAAACTTGACAACAATCACCTACAATGCATAGGCAGCAAAGCAAAGCACTTGCAAAAGTAAAGATATCCCACGCAAACCAAAAACTTAAAAAAGCTCATCCATCAACGCGGCGGGACTTTAGCGTTTTCCTAGTTTATTTAACGTCTATCCTATTCAGTTATAAAAACTGATTTACAAAGGAGGACAACAAATCGCACAAGGCGATTTAAGAGATGAAGTCCATCTCGAAAAAATCAGGTAGTAAGATGGGTAATTTTTACTCCTCGAAACTAGAGGCGAGCTCTGGCAGTCGTCGTCGGGGAACCCTACCCCTTCCCTTGACGACTTCCCCAACGACGACAACCATGACAACAAGAACGATTACAAAGGCAAAGACGACCGCGACGTGAGAACCTCCATTCCTCCCCCTACCCGTGGCTGGTTCTGAACAGCAAAGAACCCTCCTCCATCCCCTAGGCTAGAGTGGTGCATTATGACCTAACGGTTGACGCGCCCTAAATCCAAATAAACCAAATTGTCATCCAACAAATCTATTAAACAAAATTAAATTCATATCATACACATTTATTTATTTCCCTTTTGATACATAACTATTGTTTGCTATCATCATCACCATAATTTTCTTTTCTTATATATACACTTAGAAAACAATATAATCATTTAACACACCATTAACTCATCTCATCAACTTTCAATATCACGGGTGGCGCAATATGACCTAACGTAAACGGTTGAAGTGCCCTAGTTTCTCACGTCGTCGTCGTCGGCATGCATGGTATTAATTCTCATCTTGGAAACCAGGGTCCAATGTATGACCCTCTTCAAGTGTCTAACTAGGTATGTTGATGATGTTAGGACAAATTATTGTGAAGGCATGTCCAAGGGTTGTTTGAGAGGTACCAATCCCTTGCATTCGCAGGAAAACCTCCCCGTCTGGGGAGGCGAGGATAGTGATAAAGTCCACCTCGCAAACATTAACTGGTAGGTAAACGAGTACTTCCTGATACTAGAGGCGAGCTCTGGCAATCGTCGTCAGGATCACCCCCTTATCTTGACGACTTCCCCGACGACGACGACGACAATGACAATGACAACGACGATGACGATGACGACCACGACGTGAGAACCCCACCTTTACTCCCCCTACCCGTGGCTTGTTCTGAACAGCATGCCCCCCCCCAGGTTAGAGTGGTGCGTTATGACCTAACGGTTGACGCGTCCTTAATCCAAATAAACCAACAAAAAAATCCATATAAACTAAAACGAAAAACCTGTTAAAATCAAAAAGTCCAATTAATTACAAATATTATTACAGGAGGTGCAACATTACCTAGTTAAGGCGCCCTCGTTTCTATTGTTGTTTTTAATTGTTGTACTCGGGGTATTGGCCCAGAGCATGGCTCTGCTAATCGTAAAAGGCGATTCAAGAGAACAATTCCATCTCTAAAAAATCAGCTAGTAAGAAGGGCTAATGTTTACTCCTCGAAACTAGAGGCGAGTTCTGGCAACCGTCGTCGGGGACACCTCCCCTTCCCTTGACGACCTCCCCGACGACGATGACACTGACACAACGAACGATGATAAAGACGATGACGACGTGAGAAACTTCCCCTCCTCCCCTTACCCGTGGCTGGTTCTGACCAGCATAGGCCATTCCTCCCGCCTCCACATCCCCTTAGGTTAGAGTGGTGCGTTATGACCTCACGGTTGACGCGTCTTGAATCTAAGTAAAAACAAAATGAATTGTTATACGTCTTCCATGGCTGAACCTGTCTCAATCTACATCATTGGCATTCGACCATTTGTCATTTTGTCTCACATTTTCAAACGACTCAATTCATCTTTTTCTTCTTCTTTGTCACTTGGTTCGATGATGTTGACAACTTCACGGTGCTACCTTCCTGAAGGAGATTCATCGCGGCTAATACAAATCGGAGCTAACTTCAAAGGGCGGTGACATTGACTTCTTGGCTGCGAGTGACGACAGACTGACAAAGAGACGCGCGCCTCTGTCTAAAGATTCGCACAATTCATTGTCAGCCCGTTTCACGCACGACATTTAATTAATATGCTAGACTCTTTGTATGGCGGTGGGACGCGTACCAATATGAAGCCATCATGAAAGGGGAAATCAAACGTCTAAATGTACTGAAATTTGTGAATATTTATAAACAGACGGCGGTGCTCGCCCATCCGCCCAACAACAAACACAACCAATATGGAAAATATCCACAATTTTTTAAGAAATTTCCCGCTTCTGAAATGTTAGCTGAAATCTATCCCACTTCTGAAATGTTAGCTGGAATAGCTGGAATCTGTTCTGGAGGGTCTGGCACGAGCTAACTACATTAATAATACTGTTTAAATAAGACAATCTGTATTCTCATCAACTTGCAATCAAATAATAACATAATCATTCTTTCTTCTATTCACAACAATGTTCTTCTCCTAGTTCATAACAAACCACAAGAGGGCGTCTTACCCACAGCTTGCTGTATGTGCAGTAGTGCAGCATAGGTAAAAGATCTCTAACATTCGGGCATCCTGACAAAATGTCTGCCCTCAGACATGGTAAAAATTAATGAGTGCCAGAGAGGCCTAGACTACAAAATCTTTTAGATATTCAGGCCGTTTGCCTGCTCCTAGACGTCGAGGTCTTTGGTAGTCTCGGTCTGCAGTGGAATCGTCTGAATGTGGGGCTGTAGATCTTCCGCAGTAGTAGCTAATTCTTCATCTGATTGAGAGTGAATGAGCTCAAATCGTTCACGTCCATATTGGGGCACTTCCACCTTTGAGTTGTGAGCCATGTGCTGTGGTCGTGTAGTAGCTGCCTGGCGTATCTTCGGAAAGTTGTGATACTCTGTAAGTGTCACTTGGAAGCAGCTCGGTCCGGGGTAGAATTGGCCCAGAGCATGGCTCTGCTAATCGTAAAAGGCGATTCAAGAGAAAAAGTCCACCTCGCAAACATCAGCTAGAAAGAGCGGAGTATCTTACTCCCCGAAACTAGAGGCGAGCTCTGGCAATCGTCGTCGGGGACATTGTCCCCTTCCCTTGACGACCCCCCGGTGACGATGACAATGACACAACGAACGATGACAAAGACGATGACGACCGCTACGTGAGAAACCCCCCTTCCTCCCCTTTCCCGTGGCTGGTTCTGACCAGCATGGGCCTCTCCTCCCCCCCCCCCTTTAGGCTAGAGTGGTGCATTATGACCTAACGGTTGACGCGTCATTAATCCAAATAAACCAAAATAAACCCGCTTAAAATGGCTTCTAATAGATTCGCTATAGCGCTCGGGGTGGAGGATACTGAGCGTCTAGCACTTTGCTATTCAAAGGTTATTTATATCATTGGTTTCACGCGTGTTATCCGCGTTAAGCCAATGTGTTGGTATATCATTTTATTTTATTTTTAAACAGCTTGAGTAGAAACTATTAATAAATAAATAAATAAATTTTATTTAGAGTCTACCCACTCAGTTATATAACTGATTTTCAGTGGGGGACTTTAAATCAAAGCGACCAAGCCAACCCTGCAGGCCTAAACTAAACTAAATCACTGTAAGAGATAAAACATGCATTTTTCATTTTTAATTTCAATGTAAGTTAATTCCTCTGTTAGGGCCCGGGAGAGAATTCGGCGCAGAGCGTAGCTCTGCTAATCATAAATGGTGAGTAAAGAGAAAAAGTCCGTCTTGCAAACATTAGGTCGTAAAAATGGAAGTATATTACTCCCTGAAATTATGGGCGAGCTTTGGCGGTCGTCGTCGGGGACCACTTCCCCTTTATCTTGACGACCTCCCCAACGACGATGACAAATATGACGACCACGACGTGAGAACTCTCTTTCCTCCCCTTAACCGTGGCTGGTTCTGACCAGCATGGGCACCCTCCCCCCCCCCCCCTAGGTTAGAGTGGTGCATTATGACCTAACGGTTGACGCGTCCTTAATCCAAATAATAAACAAACCGGCCACCTACTCCCATGCCCTCCCCTTGCTTGTGGCTGGTTTTGACCAGCACAAGCCTGTCCACCCCGCGTCTCCCCTTACGTTTCTTCCATTTCTAAAAGATATATAGTTATAAACTAACTATAATAAACTACATTACCACAGGAGGCGCAATATGACCAAACGGTTGACGCGCCCTTAAACCTAATAAACATCAACAAACAACATAAATGAAATAGTCCATGTTCATTGGCCTTCAATGAACATATCGTTACTTGTAGTGTATTTCATGAATGATTTTCCTTGTTTTACATTTCTTTATCTAGTTGTTTACCAATGCGAAGATTACACAATGGTGTTCCACTTTCATTGTTTCGATGTAAACCCCAACACACTTAGAGTGAATGATCTCCCACTTTGTCCTCGTCGCCTTCCTAGATTTACAGCGAACTGTTGTCGCGAGTCCTAGTAGTAATTTGTCCTGCTTGTTGACATCTCCGTGACTAACTAACTCGCAGAGATATTTCTCGTGGTTTTGTTTTCATTTTGTATGCAAAACAGTTTGTTTATCTGTGATGATATTATATTCTGTACCCGTTCCCGTCTCGACGCGAGAACCCCCCCCCCCCCAACGCCTGTATCCGCCCATACCAGTGACTGGTTCTGGTCAGCGTGGGATTTTCATCCCCATATCCCCTAGGTTAGAGTAGCGCATTATGACCTAACGGTTGACGCGCCCTTTATTAATTAATCTATAAAAAAACTTTTATAAACTTCATAAACAATATAATTTTCAAACACACTATAAACTAATTTCATTATCTTACAATATCACAGTAGGCGGAATATGACAACCAGTTGAAGCGCCCTAGTTTCTCACGTCGTCGTAAAGTGACCTCATTTCATTCCAGAGCATGGCTCTGCTAATTGTACGAGGCGATTCAAGAGAAAAAGTCAATCTTGCAAACATCAGTTTGAAACTAGAGGCGAGCTCAGGCAATCGTCGTCGGGGACCTTGCCCCCTTCCCTTGAGGACCTTCCTGCTGATGATAACAATGACACAACGAACGATGACAAAGACAATGACGACCGCGACGTGAGACCCCCCCCCCTTCCTCCCCTTACCCGTGGCTGGTTCTGACCAGCATGGGCCACTCCACCCACATCCCCTGGGCTTGAGTGGCTCATGATGATCCCCCCGTCTGGGCCCGGGGTAGAATTGGCCCAGAGCATGGCTCTGCTAATCGTAAAAGGCGATTCAAAAGAAAAAGTCCACCTCGCAAACATCAGCTAGAAAGAGCGGAATATCTTACTCCCCGAAACTAGAGGCGAGCTCTGGCAATCGTCGTCGGGGACCTTGCCCCCTTCCCTTGACGACCCCCCGGCGACGATGACAAAGACACAACGAACGATGACAAAGACGGTGACGACCGCGACGTGAGACCCCCCCCCTTCTTTCCTCCCCCCTACCCGTGGCTGGTTCCGATCAGCATGGGCTCCTCCTCCAAGCATCGTGGGATGTGTTGGCAAAATAACAAATTGCATAGTGTGATGCCCACATTGACTAACAAAATTCGTCCACCTACGTCTCGACTCTCACGTAGAGAAGAGGTGGTATTGTCTAGAATTCGTATAGGCCATACACGCCTAACACACGGATATCTCTTAACCAGAGAAAAGGTTATTCCCATATGTGACACATGTGATGTACCTTTAACCGTGCATCATATGCTAGCAGAATGTGCCAATATGATGCATTGCGCACGCAATTTGATCTCTCCCAATCATATGAAGAACTTCTATCATATGATAACGGCGACAAACTTTCTAAATTTCTCATCCATTGTAATCTATTTAACAAAATTTAATTCACATCTTACACATTTGTTTCTTTTCTTTATTTTCATTTACATACATAACTTTTATTTTGCTATTACTTTCTTCATCATCAATTTATTTTGTTATTTATACACTTAGAAAACAATCTAATCATCAAACATACCTGCATTCACTCTCCTCATTTCCTTTCATTCACAGGCGGCGCAATATGACCTAACCGGTTGAAGCGCCCTAGTTTCTCACGTCGTCGTCCCCCACCCTCTAGGTTAGAGTGGTGCATTATGACCTAACGGTTGACGCGTCCTTAATTCAAATAAACCAAAAAAAATCTAACTGTTGATGCGCCCTTAATAAAATTGAACCAAAAAAATAACTTTTATATATTGAGAAAACAATATCATCATCAAACACACCATAAACTCATTTTATTAACGTACAATATCGCAGGTGTCGCAATGTGACCTAACGGTTGACGCGCCCTTGTTTCTCACGTCGTCGTTTTTTTTTAATATCTTGTCTTGACAATCAACGACGTCATCCCGTCTAAGATTGATCCCTCCTGGTTCTCGGAGCCTAACTAACGCGCCACGCTTCAGTGACCTGCTCCCGCATCTTGGCTCCGGCTACTCTCGTTCAGTATTTTGATTGTCTGCCAGTGCCAGCGACTGCGAAGACAACCGGTGAGATCTCGCCGTTTAAAACAGAAACGAAAGGGCAGATTCTTTCTGTGGAATCGATGAAATGTTGAGGGGACGACCGTGAACTTTCTTCACACCGAGTTTATTTTACCTCGCTGGCCGGATAAAGATGTCATCGTACGTAACGTTGCATCAGACTTGAATCACGGGTTTTGCCAGGTTAGAGAAGAGAATTAAAAGTCTACGCTGTTCGGTAATGAAAGTGATTTACAAACGAGGACTGAAATAGAACGACGGATACTGAAGTCGTGTTTGGGACCCCTCTCTTTCCCCCTGACGACCTCCCCGACTATGACGACGACCAAGACGACTAATTTCACTTTCCTTCTCCTACCCGTTGCCGGTTCCCCCGTCTGGGCCCGGGGTTGAATGTGGCCCAGAGCATGGCTTTGCTAATCGTACAAGGCGATTCAAGAGAAAAAGTCCAACTCGCAAACATCAGCTAGTAAGAGCGGAGTAGATTTCTCCACGAAACTAGAGGCGAGGGCACAAGGTCCTCGACGACGATGACAATGACACAAAGAACGAAGACAAAGGCGATGACGACCGCGACGTGAGAAACCCCCCTTCCTCCTCCTACCCGTGGCTGGTTCTGACCAGCATGGGCTCCTCCTGACCATATTCCCTAAGCTAGAGTGGTGCATTATGACCTAACGGTTTACGCGTCCTTAATCCAAATAAACAAAAGCAAAATGCACATTCGTATAACTCACGGATATCTCTTAATCTTTTAACCAGAGAAAAGGTTATTCCCAGATGTGACACTACCAAAATGCAGCCTTGCGCACGCAATTGGATCTTTCCCAATCATACGAAGAACTTCTTTTATATGATAACGGCGACAAACTTTCTAAATTCCTCATCCACACATTACACACATCATACACATTTCTTTAATTTCATTATTTTTATTCACATAAATAAGTTTTGTTTTGCTATTACTGTCATCATCATCAATTTATTTTGTTATTTATACACTTAGAAAACAATCTTATCGTCAAACATACCTGCATTAACTCTTCTAATTTACTTTCATTCACAGGCGGCGCAATATGACCTAACCGGTTGAAGCGCCCTAGTTTCTCACGTCGTCGTTTTTAAATCTGCAATGAAGATCATTCTATTTTACGTCAGTCCATTCTTTTGTCTAGTATCACATTAAAAATAACTGTCGAGAAAATAAAAAATAAAAAACACCGCTAAGAATTAATTTTTTTAAACTGTCGTCTTTTTAATCTTTTCACTCGTCATTGTTCGCCGGCGAAGTATTTCGCCTTGTGTTCAAGCCAAGGCGAGCTGTCCACGCGCGTACAGCTCAAGCGTCATCTTCGTTAAGTTTCCCCCGTGGATTGTTGAGTTTTATATTTTGTCGAACAGTAGTTAGTCTGGTACTTGGCTCTTCTCCCAGGCCAGTCACCACATGACTGCGTCTCTGAAGCTCGTGCTGTTGGTTTGTTCTGCCTGCTATTCACAGCAATACCCGAGGCTTCGCGTTCCTGTAATGTTAATAACTAATTATTTTATTGTTCTGGGCCCGGGGTAGATTTCGCCCAGATCTATCTTTAATAGCAACTCATAAACTTTTTATGTTCCTTCGGCCTTTTACACCAAATGAAACATCAGTTAGTATGAAAGGGAGTATTTTACTCCCCGAAACTAGAGGCGAGCTCTGGCAATCGTCATTGGGGACCTTTCCTTTCCCCTTGATGCCCCCGACGACGATGATGACAATGACACCACTAACGATGATTGACAATGACGACCGCAACGTAAAAACCCCCCGTCTGGGCCCGGGTAAAATTTGGGCCCCAGAGCATGGCTCTGCTAATCGTAAAAGGCGATTCAAGAGAAAAATCCACCTCGCAAACATCACTAGTAAGAGCGGAGTATCTTACTCTCCAAATCTAGAGGCGAGCTCTGGCAATCGTCGACGGGACCTTGCCCCTTCCCTTGACGACCCCCCGGCGACGATGACAATGACACAACGAACGATGACAAGACGATGACGACCGCGACGTGAGAAACCCCCCTTCCCCCCCTTACCCCTGCTGGTTCTGACCTACATGGGCTCCTCCTCCCCCCCCCCTTAGGCTAGAGTGGTGCATTATGACCTAACGGTTTTACGCGTTCCCTTTAACCAAATAAACCAAAAAAGTAATCTACGTATTTAGTTAAAAATTTAATTTACATCATACACATTTCTTTAATTTATTTATTTTCATTCAATACATAACTTTTATTTTGTTATTACTTTCATCATCATCATTTCTATTTTGTTATTTAAACACTTAGAAAACAATCTAATCATCAAATACACCTGCATAACCTCATTCATTAACTTTCACTATCACAGGCGGCGCAATATGACCCCAACCGGTTGAAGCGCCCTAGTTTTCACATGTCGTCGTTATTGAAACTTGTTATTGTGATCTATCTGTTGGGGCTCCCTTGAACCTAATGAACTATAACAATCATCTCTATATAATTATTTTCTTTAATTATCTTGGAAAACAATAAACTATGCCTGCATACACTCGGCAAACTGATTTTTATGAACTATTAATATCACAGGCTCGCAAAATGACATATATTCGGTTAAGGCTCCCTATTTTTTCATGTATTATAATTATACTAGTCGTTTGGATGGTATCCTCTGATGAGGCGGCCTAAAAAATAATAAATAAATAAATCCGTATTTAAAAGTCTACCCACTCAGTCACAAAACTGATTTTAATTAAGAGACGTTACACTTAAAGCAGACCAAGACAACCGTGTAAGAGCCGACACCAACGACGAGCGAACAACGACCAATGAGAGACCGGCCCTAGTTTCTCACGTCGTCGTCGTCTGATGAAGAGGGCTTGACGTCGTGTTTATAAATGTTTAGTTTTTCCAAGAGCCAAAGGCAATCTGTCTTTGAGATTTAAACTTGTTACTGAGAATGTTTACTAACAACTGTTCGTTTAGCTTATTACATATGCAATATTTCCACAAGATGATCAACCAGGCAAGAGTAACATTTTAGTAACAACTTGTATACTTATTATGTTCCTCAACCTTTTACACCAGATGAAACACATTTAGATGAAAGGGGAGATATAACCCCTTTGACATAGAGGCGAGCCTGGAATCGTCGTGGGGGATTTTGCCCCTTCCCTTGCGACTGGACGACGATGAGACTTTGTCACCACGAACGAGACAAAGACAAGACGACCGCGACTGAGAACCCCCTTTCATCCACTTACCCGTGGCGGGTTTTCCACCAGCAGGGCTCCGGGCCCCCAAAAATATGACCAAACCTTTGAAGCGCCCTAGTTTCTCACGTCGTCGTCGCCCCTCCCCATACCCCCTAGGCTAAGAGGGTGCTTATACCCTACGGTTGACGCGCCCTTTAATCCGTTTTTTTTTTTTTTTTTAACGTAAATGGTAAAAAAAGAGAAAAAGCCAACTCGCAAACATCAGCGGGTAAGCGGGGATTATATTATCTCCGAACTAGAGGCGAGCTCTGGCAACGTCGCGGGGGACTTCCCCCCTTAAATTTCCCCTGATCCCCCCCGGCGACGATGACAAAGGGGCACATGCAAAATTTTTTTAGAAAATTTTTTTTTAAAAGATGAATTTTTCAAAGTGCTTTTAAACAATGTTTTGTCAGATCGTTCTCACTGGAAACAGGTGTACCACAAGGCTCGGGTTTTTGTCGGTATCACTGCTTGCTTTTGGAATAAACGTGGGGGTTAGATTGTATCCCAAAGACCCCAAGTGGGGGATTTGTAGATGACCTGGGAAATCTTCTACAGATCGGAAAATTTTATAACAGCTCAAGACAGTGAAAAATTGGTTTTTGAACAATAAAAGTGAATGGGCTCAAAGGGGGACACGATTCTCCCCGAAAAAACCATGCTTTTCACTTTTTGCCGTCTTAAAGGAACCCAAAAAGGGACCCCAAACTATCGTTTAACAATGTAGAACTTCTATTCAAAAAAATGCCCGTCTTTCGGCATGGTGTTTGACAAAAAGCTAAATTGGAAAGACCACGGGGTTGATTTTACGCAAAAAATGCTGTTGAAAAAAACCCTAGAAAGTCTCAGAAATACACGTGGGGGCAGATGGGGACGCATGTTAGAATTTACGGACTCTAGTTTGCTCCAAAGATGGACTAGGGATGTTTCGTATACTCTTCAGCAAGTAACAAAACCCTTAAACTTCTAGACATGTCCACCATTGTGGTTTTCGTATTGCTCTTGGGGCATTTCGAAAAAACCCGGAGAGTTGAGCCGAGTCAGGTGTGCCCCTTAGCAGAACGGAGAAAAACCCCTTGATGGGTAGTATGTAATGAAAAATTAAAACTTGCCTAACCATCCCGCAAATCGGATGTTTTTAACACGAAATGTAGACACTTTTTATAACAAACCCAAGCATCTTTCCCAACGGGGTTAAGATGTAAACTTTTGTTAAACTTTTAGAATTTCACCCAAAAGTTTTTTAATTTTTTATTTTGCAAAACCCGCCCGGGGTTTCACCCGAGCCCATTTTTATTTGACCTTTGTCTTTTGATTAAAAAAAAAAATCTACTTCGAAGTGTATTTAAAAAATTTAAATTTAGAAAAAAATTGCTGAACATCAAAGGTTTACTTGGTATTCACAGTGGGTCCAAAATTTACAACAAGGTTGGAAGTGCCCTTTTTTTCTCCACCTTAAAATGAACGTTTCAGGCTAAGCGACGTGTGTTCAGTTTTTACTGCGAGTTTTCGCCATCCCTGAACTCTTTAAATACTTTACGCTGTCGTTTTGGAGAATACCTTTTTTGTTTAGATAGCTTAAATTTCATCAAGCTATAAAAACTCATGTATTTAGTCATCATTTGGTAAAGACATCCAATTCTATTAGAAAAAAATAACCTCAAGGGATATAAATAGAGTTTTTTTGGATACCGGACACGGGGCATAAGGGAAAGAACACGTGAGGGCTGCTAAGGAAGCTTCCCCGGTCGCGACGTTGATTTTAATCTAGTTCCCGTTCCAAAGTCAAGAGTGGAACAAGCAAAGATTTTTGGATTTTCGACAAGATCGGGGATGGTTGCAAAAAAAACAAATTGCATAGTTGGCCCACATTGACTAACAAAAATTGTCCACCTACGTCCGACTCTCACTAGAGAAGAGGTTTGGGATTGTCTAGAATTGTATAGGCCATCCACCCCAACACACGGAAACTTTAACCAGAGAAAAGGTTATTCCATATGGACACAGTGAGTACCTTTAACCGGCATCTATGCTAGCAGAATGTGCCCCAAATATGATGCATTGCGACGCAATTTGTTCCCCAATTAGAAGAACTTCTATCAATGATAAAGGCGACAAATTCTAAATTTCCCATCCATTGTAAACAAAACAAAATTTTTTTCACATCTTTTAATTGTTCTTTTCTTATTTTATTTTCATACATAACTTTTATTTTTCTTTTATTTCTTTAATCACAATTTATTTTGTTTTTATACATTAGAAAACAATTAATCACAACATACCCGCATTCACTCTTCTCATTTTCCTTTCATTAAAGGCGGCGCAATATGACCTAACCCGGTTTAAACGCCCTGTTTTTTACGTCGTACGCACAACGAACGGATGACAAAAACGATGACGACCGCGACGTGAGAAAACCCCCCCTTCCTCCCCCTAAACCCCTAGCTGGGCCTGACCAGCAAGGGGCCCCCCCTCCCCCCCCCTTAGGCTAGAGGGCGGCGCAAAATTCCCCAACCGGGTTTAAAACGCCCCAGTTTCCACGTCGTCGTAGAGTGGTGATTAAGACCCAACGGTTTTACGCGTCCTTAATCCAAATAAACAAAAAAAAAAAAAAATAAACAAAAACTATACCCTATGGCTATCTAAAGGCCCACTAGGAGTTGTAGGGTTTTTGCGGCCCGTTTTATGTACAATACTGGTTCTGGGTTTAACCGCGTCGAAATGATGAATCAGTGAGAGACGGGGGTCCCCCGACGTTTGTTGATCTAGTCAGACACATCAGGGTGCGGGCTTGAGTGGCTGAGTGGCTGGCCGCGCACGGTTCCCCTAGCTCCCTAAAAAGGGTTTTTGGAGCGGCGAGGTTCTTTTAAAAAATTTGGTGCGGGGGGCGAGGAAAAAATCTAAAACCATGATCTGTCCTTATCTTTTTGTAGTAAAACCCTTTTTAAAAAACGGTTTCTTGTCAGGCCCTACGGGGGAATAATAAAATAGGCATATTACACTGGGGGCGAATTTGGGGACAAAAGGGTTTGAAGGCCCTAGTTTCCACGTCTCGTCGTCGGGACAAGCATTGGGCCTATGGGAAAAGAGGGGCGTTTTTTAAAAACCTAAAACGGTTTAAATAAAAAAAAAAAAAATTAAAACTTTTGTCTTTCCCGTAATTTCCAAAGACCCATTTTTGGGTTTAAAGACATTGGGCCCTGCGGCGCGCGCCCTTAATCCAAAAAAACCAAAACCAAACAGAATTTGGACTGTTATTTTTTAACGGATTCCTAAGACGTGTGGCTTTTTTAACAACACGGGTGCGGCCATTTTTCCCCGTCAGGAACGCTGATTGCTTTGAGTTAGGGGAAATCAATGGCGTTTAAGGCTACATTGTAAAGTGACGATTTTATATTTTCTTCGATTAGATGAGAGCGTCGCAGAGGATGTTGGCAGATTCATTCTGTTGGCTCTAGTGTTGGTATTTTACAGAATGGTTTATGTGTTTTTGTCGAATTCTAAGTATGAGCTTTTTGCGATCATCATCATCATTTTCTTTTCTAGTATATACACTTAGAAAACAATCTAATCATAAAAATACACCATTAACTCATCTAATCAACTTCCAATATCACAGGCGGCGCAATATGACCTAACCGGTTGAAGCGCCCTAGTTTCTCACGTCGTCGTAATTCTTCGTGCAGGTCCCGAAACTATAAAGCGAACTCTGGCAGTCGTCGTTGGGGAATCTTTCCCTTCCCGTTGTGGAGAATACCTTTTGTGTTCAGATTGAACTCACTTCAAGCCATAAAACTAATGTATTCAAGTCATCATCATTTGGTACAAGACATCCAATTTTATTTAGAAAAACTAAACTCTAAGGGTTATATAATATAGTTTTGCTGGATACCTGGACACGTGGGCATAGAGGGAAAGAAACACGCGATCGGTCTGCTAAGGAAGCTTCCCGGTCGCGACGTTGATTTCAATCTAGTTCCTTAAAGATTTTCAAGAGTAGATTCAAGCAAAGATTATTGGATTTGCGACAAGCATCTTGGGATGCGTTGCAAAATAAAAAATTGCGTAGTGTGATGCCCACATTGACTAATAAAATTCGTCCACCTACGTCTCGGGCTCTAGGCCCCGAGCATGGTTCTGCAAATCGAAAGGCATTTAAGAGAAAAAATCCCCCTCGCAAACATCAGCTATAAGAGCGGAGTATTTACTCCCCAAACTAGAGGCGAGCCTGAATCGTCGTCGGGGGCCTGGCCCCCCTTCCCTTTAAAAGACCCCCCGGGACGAGACAATGACACAACGAACGAGACAAGACGGACGACCGCGACGTGAGAAACCCCCCTTTTTCCCCTTACCCCCTGGCTGGTTCTGACAGCATGGGCCCTCCTCCCCCCACCCATGGGGGGCATTAACCTAAGGTTGACGCGTCCTAATCCAAATAAACCAAAATAAACCAAAACTCACGTACAGACGAGGTGGTATTGTTACAATTGGTTTTAGGCCAACCTCTAATCACGGATACTCTTAAACCAGAGAAAGGGTTTTCCCCCTATGTGACAAGTGATGTACCTTTAAAAAACATCCCTGCTAGCAGAATGCAAAAATATGATGCCTTTTTTTCGCAGCAATTGATCTTCCCAATCATATGATGAACTTTTTCAAAGATAAAAGGCGACAAACTTCAAATTTCCACCCTAGTTTTCTATTTTAAAAAAATTTAATTTACATCATACACATTTATTTAATTTATTTATTTTTATTCACAACATAACTTTTGTTTTTCTATTACTTTCATCATATTTTTTTTTTGTTATTTTTAAAATTTGAAAAAAAATATAATCACAAACACATCATTAACTCATCTCATCAACTTTCATTATCCAGGGGGCGAATTGACCAAACCGGGTTTGAAGCGCCCTATTTTCTCTCGTCTGTGTCGGATGTACGAGCGGATTCATGCAAAGATTGTTGGATTTGCGACAAGTATTTTGGGTTTGGGTGCAAAAATAATAAATTGCATAGTGTGTGCCCACACTGACTTATAAAATTCGTCCACCTTACGTCTCGATTCAGGATATCTCAAGTGACACATGTTATAAGTACCTTTAACCCGTTCATCATCTGCTTTGAGAAGTACCAAATATGAGCCTTGCCTTTGCTAAACGTAAAAGGGGATTCAAAAGAAAAAGGCCCCCTCGCAAACACAGTAAAAGAGAGGGTTTTCTCCCGTAACTAGAGGCGAGCTTGGCAATCGTCGTCGGGGACCTTGCCCCCCCCCTTGACGACCCCTCGACGACGATACAATGACAAACGAACGATGACAAAGACGTGACGACGCGACGTGAGAAACCCCTTTCCCCCCTTACCCGTGGGTGGTTCTGATAGCATTTACCCCTTTCCCCCAAACCCATAGGCTAGAGTGCTACCTTAGGACCTAACGGTTGACGCGCCTTAATCCAATTATTATTTAAATTTAAATTTAAATTTAAAAATGCCCTTGCGCACGCAATTGATCCATCCTAATTTAAAATGAAGAAATTTTTTCAAAGGAAACTGCCAAAAACTTTTAAAAAATTTTTATTCCTATTTATTTATTCACATTAAATTTTTTTTTTTGCTAAACTATCATCCCATTATTTTTCCCTTTTCCCTTTAAATTTAAAATTTGAATACAATATAATCATCAAACTTCCCATTAAATTATTTCACAACTTTAAAAACACAGGCGGCACAAATAAACCCGGTTTTAAGCGCCCCAGTTTCTCAAAGCGTCTCTTCGCACATTGAGATGGTACAGCTTATCGTACAAGGGAAAAAGGGAAAAAAAAAACCCCCCGCAAACATCAGCTATAAGAAAAGTAATTTTTACTCCTAGAAACGAGGGGCGAGCTCTGGCAATCTTCGTCGTAAACCCTTTCAACTTCCCTTGACGAGCACCCCGACGACGACGACCATGACAGCACGAACGATGACAAAGACTTTATGACGACCGCGACGTGAGAATCCCCATTTTTTCCACCCCCTCCCCCCCGTCCGTGACTATAGCTCTGACCTGCCTCCCCTCAATTTAATTGACATCAATCACATACTTTTTTTCTCCAAAATAATCTTTCTTTTGCTATTAATTTTATCTACATAATTTAATTGCTTTTTTTTATTTAGAAAACTATATAATCTTTAAACACTCAACAAACTCATTTCATTAACTTACACTATCACATGCGGCACAACATGACCCGCTCGGTTGACGCGCCCTAGTTTCTCACGTAGTATTCGCTGGTGTTAACGGCATATGTCAGACAAGAAGTCAGTTTAAAATAATCATATTTTCCTTTATTTGATTACACGTCTTGCACTTGGCACTTATCATTGCAAAAGTTAAATTACGGCTGGTCGAGATCTTGCCAAATATCTCAAAGGGAAAAATCGAGTTCATATTTGTTTAAGTACGATCTTTTCTCTGACAATATAAAGTGAAATATTTATTGTCTGCAGGCGTTGTTGCACTGTTTGTTTGAGTACCCTACGACAGCGTTGGCGGTTTTGACAGTTCTGGCATCTTCGCAGGTAATTTAATGTGATGACCAGTTGTAGTTGTTGAGTTACCAGGTTGTTATAAATATGAATACCCACGAGTTATCTCGCGGAAGAAGATGGTCCGTGGCGTGACTCTGCTCAAAGACGAGGAAAGAGATGAAGTCCGTCGCGCAAACATCAGCTAGCATATTGGGGAGTATATAAATCACCGAAACTAGAGGCGAGCTCTGGCAATCGTCGTCGGGGACCTTGCCACTTTCCCTTGACTACCACTCAACGAACGATGACGAAGACAATGGACGACCGCGACGTGAGAAACAACCCTTCCTCCCTCACCCGTGGCTGGTTCTGACCAGCATGGGTTCCTCCTCCCCATATCCCCTAGTCTAGAGTAGCGCATTATGACTAACGGTTGACGCGCCTTAATTAATCTTAATGAATCCCGAATCTAAAAAAAAGAATTTCTTAATATTTATTATTTCATAAAAAAAAACTTTATATAAAGTATTTCAGGAGGCCTATTATGATCTTCCCGGTTTGCGCGCCCTTGTTTCTCACGACGTCATTATTAGTTATCAATAATGATGGTGTGGCGCATTATGAGCTAACGGTTGACGCGCCCTTAATCTTCCCTTAAAGCCAACGAGTCTCTTGAATGGCATCGCTTCCTAGAGTGACCACAAATAACTCGAAACTAATACATAACACATAAATTAAATCCAAACAACTGTCTGTGTCTCCTGCACTCCCAACATGTTATAAACCCATTAAAACTAGGCTGCCAAACAGCGCATGCAGCGTGACGTTACAAGAATAACAGTGTTAGGTTGCCAACACTGCAGGAGGAATGTGAAGCTGGGAATAAGATGCAACTGTCGCGACAGGTCTGCCACCACGACCGCACTAACATTTGCCAGGACACTAATTACAAGCTTTGTCGTGTGATTAAACTATTTTTATATGTTTTGAAGTGTGAAACATGGTTTGAATTATTGTTGGTGTGTTGGCAAGGGAAAGGGGAAGGTGTTGAGTGACCTTGAGGTATAATGGAATAGTTGTTGTGTGTTTCCGTTGAAATATGTTGATAGAAACTGTACGTGTTTTAATTACACTTATGCATTTACGCAATTGGATCTCTCCCAATGTTCTCATTGAAAGTAATTTATTTAACAAAATTTAATTTACATCAAACACCACCATCATTTTCTTTTCTTTTATAACTTACAATAAGAAAACAATATAATAATCTAACACACCATCAAACTCATCTCATAAACTTTCAATATCACAGGCGGCGCAATATGACCTAACCGGTTGAAGCGCCCTGGTTTCACATGTCGTCATGGGTCTGTACAATAGGAGCATAACTCTGCTTATCGTAAAAAAGACGATTTAAGAGAAAAAGTCCACCTCGCAAACATTAGCTAGTAAGAGGGGAGTGTATTACTCCCCCCGAAACTAGAGGCGAGCTCTGGCAATCGTCATCGGGGATACCTACCCCTTCCCTTGACAACCTCCCCGACGACGATGACAATGACACAACGAACGATGACAAGACCAGGACGAACGCGACGTGAGAACCCTCCATTCCTCCCCTTACCCGTGGCTGGTTCTGACCAGCATGGGTCTTTCTTCCCATCCCCTAGGCTAGAGTGGTGCATTATGACCTAACGGTTGACGCGTCCTTAATCCAATTAAACAAAAAATCACGTCTCATATAATAGAGGCATACATTTTTTAGAAAACAATATAATCATCAAACACACCATAAACTCATTTCATTTACTTACAATATCACAGGCGGCGCAATATGACCTGACCGGTTGAAGCGCCCTAGTTTTAAACGTCGTCGTCATACGATGAGGTCACACACACAGGAGAAGACAATGCACATCCGTAAGTTTCTACTAATTGTTGTGGTGGGTTTAGTTACATTTCACATTTCTGGGCTGCCCAGAAACAGTCAAGTCAAGCTGCAACATAAAGTACACAACAATATTCCTACACTATTAGTTTAGGTCGAACTTCTATCACAATTGTGATAACCACCTACCCCCATGCCCTTCCCTTGCTTGTGGCTGGTTCTGACCAGCACAGGCCTGTCCACCCCGCGTCACCCCTTACGTCAGACCATTTTGAAATATATAAACATATATTTAGTTATAAACTAACTAATTAACTACTTTATCACAGAAGGCGCAATATTACCAAAGTTAACGCGCCCTTAAACCTATAATAAACAATTACGACAAACTTTCTAAATGACCCACTAAAAGTAATTTATAAAACCTAATTTAATCCACATCAAACTCATTTAATTTACTTATAATATCACAGGCGGCGCAATATGACCTGACCGGTAGAAGCGCCCTAGTTTCTCACGTTGTCTTAGTCCAAAGTCAAAAACATGTAATCTCAAAGCAAAGTACCTACACCACGTGCTTCGTTTACAGCCTCGTCTGCTTGACCCTGGGCGGGAGAGGAACATCTACCTAGAGCGACGGTTTGGTTCAAGAGTCACAGCTAAACTTGACCTTCCTCGCCCACGCATGCGGCTAAAAGCATTAAAAAAACAACATAAAATGACATTGTGTGTGCAAGATCAGTTAGACATCATGTACAAGATCGTTCATAAGTTAGATTGGCATTTTATTAAGTTTTATAAAAATAAAAAAACGGTTCTGTAGGGGTCTGGGCCCGGGGTAGAATTGGCCCAGAGCATGGCTCTGCTAATCGTTAAAGGCAATTCAATTCAATAGAAGAAGTCCACCTCGCAAACATCACCTAGTATGAAGGGTAGTATTTTACTCCCCGAAAATAGAGGCGAGCTCTGGCAATCGTCGTCGGGGACCTTGCCCCCTCTCTTGACGACCCCTCGACGACGATGACGACAATAAACCACAAAACGTTTGACAAAGAACAAGACGACTGCGCCGTGAGAACCCCTTATCTCTCCTTACTCGTGGTTGGTTCTGACCAGCATGGGCACCCCTCCTCCCCCCCTAGGCTAGAGTGGTGCGTTATGACCTAACCAACGGTCACATAAATAACTTTTGTTTTGCTTTACCTATCATCACCATTTTTTTCATATATATACACTTAGAAAACAATATAATCATCAAACACATCATTAACTCATTTTATTAACTTTCAATAATTGAAAATAATTAATATTATCATATTATATTTATAATGTTATATATAATTTGGTGTAGTAACTTTCAATAATTGAAAATAATTAATATTATCATATTATATATATATATTATGTTAATAATTAATTAATATATATCAATAATAATTATTATCACAGGCGGCGCAATATGACCTAACGGTTGGAGTGCCCTAGATTCTCACGTGTCCATCGGTTGATGGATAAAATATGAAAGGAAAACATTACAAAATATTGCAATATCATAAATTACCTAATTTAAATACGAATTGTCCCACCTGCGTCCCCCCGCTCCCCCTGGCTAAATTTATATTAGCGGTCGCCTCCTGGCCCCCTCCTAGCAGCCACTGGCTTTGATAAAGCCGGCTACTGAGAAACTGCTCACCGATCCCTCACTGCAAAGCCGCGAACAAAGCCAACCTAGATGATGAATGTGATACACTCTCGTATTAAAGCTCCGACTCTTCTAGCTCAAGTAATAAACTCGAGGACGTGCAGCCAAGGACAACGATGTCTTCAACAAACTCTGCGCAACAACTGTAGGAGTTTGTTTATCCAAGGTCGTTATAGACGAGATTCCTGTCTGCGCTCTATAGAGAGGATGAGCTATGATTGTCTCGTTCACATCAGCTGGCGAGAGTTTTAGTCAGTAAGGAGGCCATGTTATAGACTGTGAACACATTTGGTGCCCCTTTACCGTGTATCTATAATAATGTAGCCGAAGTGCAAAAATGATGCCCAAGCGCAAGCAATTGATCAATCAATTCCCCCTATTTGATCCTCCCAACACCGTCTGGGGCCCGGGGTGAATTAATATGATCCCCCACCAGCCTAGCTATGCTAATCGTTAAAGGCGGGAGGAAAGAGGAAAAGTACATTCGAAAAGATCAGCTATAGTATAAGGGAGAGTAATTACCCCTGAAACTAGAGAAGAGCTCTGGCAATCGGTCGTCGGAAACACCTCCCCTTTCCCTTGACCGACCTTCCCTTGAAAGGCCCTAGTTTCTCACGTCGTCGTCGACGACGATAGGACGACCGCGACGTGGAGAACCCCCTTTCCTCCTCTTACCGTGGTCTGGTTCTGACCAGCATGGGCCCCTGCCCTAGGTTTAGATTGGTGCATTATGACCTAACGGTTAACGGGACCTTGAATCCAAAATAAACCAAAAACACAATGAAATATGGCTCTTGGTCTGTGTGTGCTCGTTGGTATTGGGTGTGGGCTCGGTGGTCTTTTGTGTGGCTCGTTGAGTCTTGTGGTTAGCGTATATGCTTCCAATGCAGAAGGTCCAGGGTTCGATTCCCGCTAAAGTCAGAAGTTTTTTAACTTCTGTTTTGGACTTAGTCCATCAGTTCTTGTCTTAGGAGTTTGTAAACGTGACTTTGGAGCCGTCTAGCAACGAAGCACATTATAAATTTCAGAGTTGTTCTGAATGGGCCTTGTTGATTCTGGCGTTGATTCGGGGGTGTTCGCACTGTCCATACACTGATTGCTATATTTCCTATTAAAAATATCGATTCTTTGGTTGGTTATCGCTCACTCGTCGATTGCGTCGGGGCCTGCAGGGTTGGCTTGGTCCCCTTTGATTTAAAGTCCCCACTGAAAATCAGTTATATAACTGAGATGGGCAGACTCTAAATAAAATTTATTTATTTATTTATTTACACAACGAACGATGAGCCGCTACGTGAGAATTGCCCCCTCTGACCACCCCCTACCCGTGGCTGGTTCAGAAGGGCATGGGCCCCCCTCCCTATATCTCCTATAAGCTATAGAGTGGCGCTTTATGACCTAACGGGTGACGCTTATTTAATTAAAAATAAAAAAATACAACTTTAGCTAATAGAAAACAATATAAAAATCAAAAACACAATGATTTAATTAATTAACTCACAACATCACTGGCTGCAGAATATATAACCTTCCCGGTTGAAGCGCCTTAGTTTCCCCACTCGTGTTATCACAGAGTAATTCATCGCGTCCCCACAGTCAGTGGATTAGTGATCAAACTGAACGATAACGTCGGTTGTAATTCCCTGAGTGGACTTAAAAATTGATGTTCTTGTTTTACATTTCCGCTGTCAGTTAGTTTTTGTTGCGATGCTCGTGCGACATCCAGTTCCTTCCTGTGGGGGACACAGGGGGACGCGCTCGAGGGGTTCCCTGTTTTTCCCGGGTAGGTAACGGGTTTCTATTTGGGGACTAGAACCCGGGCTGGTGACTCCACGGGTGAATGTGTCTTTAAGGCGGGATTGAAGCTTGTTGTTAAATAAATAAAAACTATATATTCTGTAATAATAACAAGTTTTATGGTTTACCCACTCAGTCACGTAACTGTCTTGGCTTCCATTATGATGATGATTGCGCACCCTATTTGATCTCTCCCAATCATATGAAGAACTTCTAACTAATTATAACGGCGACAAACGACAAACGTCTGGACCCGGGGTAGAATTTGGCCCAGAGCAAGGCTCTGCTAATCGTACAAGTCGATTCAAGAGAAAAAGTCCACCTCGCAAACATCAGCTAGTATGAGGAAAGTGTATTGTATATTACTCCCGGAAACTAGAGGCGAGCTCTGGAAAACATCGTCGGGGATTCCTCCCCCTTCCCTTGACGACTTCTCCGACGACGATGACAATGACACGAACAAACAACGACAAACAATGACAAAGACGATGACGACCACGACTTGAGAACCCCACTTCGTCCCCCTACCCGTGGCTGGTTCTGACCAGCATGGGCGTCTCCTCCCCATATCCCCTAGGCTAGAGTGGTGCACTATGACATAACGGTTGACGGTCCTTAATCCAAATAAACGAACCAAACAAAACAAATTCTCCCCTTGAGAAAAAAAAATATATTTACAAACTAACTAATTAAACGAGGGAGCGGAGCGACTGAGTCTCCATTCAACTCAAACGGCTCTTATTCTGTGAGTTTGTATGTGCGACTATATGTACGTCGAAAATTGGCCGAACCGCTGAACAGATTGCGCTGAAATTTTAAACAGACATCCGGTGCGAGTTTACTGAGAACTGTTAACAAAATCAGCTATCCCCGTCTGGGCCCGGGGTGGCGCCCGGGGGGGGGCCCTCTTGCCCCTGGCCACCTACTCCCATGCCATCCCCTTGCTTGTGGCTGGTTCTGACCAGCACAGCCTTAGGTATAGGGGAGGAAAGGGGATGTTCCCGGGTACTCAACACTTGGCACACTCACTCGTTTAACAACGACTTTGACGTTTCTCTAGTTAACTATTATCAGATGAGGTGCAATATGACCTAACGGTTGACGCGCCTTTAAACCTTCAAAGTTTGACTGGAATTTTGCAAACCCCGTCTGGGCTCGGCGTAGAGCATGGCTCTGCTAATCGTTCAAGGCGAGGAATTAAGTTCATCTCGCAAACATAAACTATACTAATTTACTCCCCGAAACAAGAAGTGAGTTCTGGCAATCGTCATCGGGGACCATGTCCCCTTACCTTGACGACCTCCCCGTCGACGACTACAAAAATGACATTTTGAACGATGACAAAGACGATGACGAGTTCTACGTGAGAAACCCCCCCCTTCCACCCCCTACCTGTGGCTGATATCCTCAAATCCCCTAGGCTAGAGTGGTGCTTTATGACCTAACAATTTTACACGTCCTTAATCATAATCCAAAATACTTACGCTATTATAAAAGTAATATTAATGTAATCTCTCCTTCTGCTTTCAGGTAAGTGTATGATCCACAGAGCTGCACTGCAGTTACTCCCAGGGAGTACGGCGAGCATGGTCAGGATTTCCTACGTCAAAGTTGAGACGGTGCTGGTAAGTGTATGATCCACAGAGCTGCACTGCAGTTACTCCCAGGGAGTACGGCGAGCATGGTCAGGATATCCTACGTCAGAGTTGAGACGGTGCTGGTAAGTGTATGATCCACAGTGCTGCACTACAGTTACTCCCAGGGAGTACGGCGAGCATGGTCAGGATATCCTACGTCAGAGTTGAGACGGTGCTGGTGAGTGGACAATCTTGCAACTTCTGAGGGTTTCACCCAACTGGGCCGGGGGTAGAATTAGCCCAGGGTATAATATCTGGTGCGGAGCGAGGAAAAGTCATTTTCCGAACATCAGCTACGGGAGAGCGCCGAGGAGTATTTTTAAGGTTCTGTCCGAAATTAGAGGCGAGCTCTGGTAGTTGGCAGTCTAGCTCAAGAGCATGGCTGTGATAATCGTAAAAGGCGATGAAAGACATAAAGTTCATCTTGCAAACATCAGCTAGATAAGTCATACAGATTTATTTTGATTTCTTTATTTCCACTTCAATAAATAACTCTTGTTTTGCTATTACTGATCACCATAATTTTATTTTCTTATATAAGTTACACAGTAAGAAAATATTAAAATCAACAAACACACCAATCAACTTTTAATATCACAGGTGGCGCAATATGATCTAACCGGTTGAAGCACCCTAGTTTCTCACGTCGTCGTCGATTATGAACTTTACACTTTGAAACTAGAGGCGAGCTCTGGAGGTCGTCGTTGAGGAACAAGCTCTTTCACTTGACGACCTCTCCGACGACGACTACAATGACGACACGAGCAACGATTACGACGTGTGAAACTGCCTTCCTCCCCTACCTTAGCTGGTCCTGACCAGCATGGGCCCCTCGTCCCCAACCCTGCTAGAGTGGTGCATTATGACCTAACGGTTGTCGCGCCCTTAATCCAAATAAACTATTATAATTTTTGTCCCTGCCTTAAACCAAAAGTTATTGTATATGCTTTGAATTAAAGTGAGTTTTTTGAATTGAAGTTAGTTAGTGAGTAGAAAGTTAGTTTCACGTGCTTCAGCAAGGCTCTTCGCGGCACGAGATTTCCACAGATTTTGAGTGTTAGCAAGATATTTGCTAGCGACGACGCCGTTTCTTGTTGTTGTTTATTTAACATACAAGAATAAACAATAAATAAATGTGAAATTAGTTCTACATTTAGTACTAAAACTATCATAATATATTCCTTCAGATCTTCCCCTACGCTCCCCCTAATCATATCGTATCGTACGTATCATCCCCCGTCTGGCCCGGGGTAGAATGGCCCAGAGCATGGCTCTGCTAGTCGTACAAGGCGATTCAAGAGAAAAGCCCACCTCGCAAACATCAGCTAGAAAGAGCGGAGTATCTAACTCCCCAAAACTAGAGGCAAGCTCTGGCAATCGTCGTCGGGGGACATGTCCCTTCCCTTGACGACCCCCCGGCGACGATGACAATGACACAACGAACGATGACAAAGACGATGACGACCGCGACGGGGGAAACCCCCCTTCCCCCCCCTTCCCCGTGGCTGGTTCTGCCCAGCATGGGCCCCTCCCCCCCCCCCCCCCCCTTAGGCTAGAGTGGTGCTTTATGACCTAACGGTTGACGCGTCCTTAATCCAAATAAACTAAACTAAACGTACGTATCATCTACTTCTACCCTACCACATATCGTGCTTCAACCGTTTACACACTACACTACTGTACATGCAGCACTCAAGAGATTTTTTACAAAAGCCAGTTTTTCCCCTAAATAACCCTATCTAGATGTAGATTAAAGGGTAAAAGGAGGCACACGCGAATGGGGAAAGGGTTGCGTTTCGATCTCCCCAGAGGGGGGGGGGGGGGTTTGATGAACGATGGCGGGAGACAGCGTGCGTGCTGAACGGTACTTGAGCTGCTGTGATGTTTTCAATGTGAAATATTGTCAGACACTTTGATAACAAACCGATGGCAACCCTTCCAACGGGGTTAAGATGTAAACTTTTGTTTAATCTTATAGAATTTAATCTGCCAACAATTTTTAATTTTGTTTTAGCAATAACCCGCCCTGGTCTACACCAGAGCCGATTATTCTATTCGACCTTTGTCGTTTTGATGAAAACTCTACTTGCGATAGTGTATTCAAAATTAACTTTAGAAAGATTTGACATGAACATCAAAGGTTTACTTTGGTATTCACAGATGGCTCCAAAATTGACAACAAGGTTGGAAGTGCCTTTTATTGCTCCACCTTAACTGAACGTTTCAGGCTAAGCGACGTGTGTTCAGTTTTCACTGCAGAGTTATTTGCCATCCGTGAAGCTCTTAAATACATTCTACGCTGTCGTTGTGGAGAATACCTTTTGGGTTCAGATAAGTTTAAGTTCATTTCAAGCTATAAAACTCATGTATTCTAGTCATCATTTGGTACAAGACATCCAATTCTATATAGAAAAACAAACCTCAAAGGGGATATATAATAGGTTTTGCTGGATACCTGGACACGTGGGGATAGAGGGAAATGAACAAAGCTGATCGGGCTGCTAATGAACTTCCCCGCGTCGCGACGTTGATTTCAACTAGTTCCCGTTCCAGTGTCAAGAGTGGGTACAAGCAAAGATTGTTGGATTTTCGACAAGCATCTTTGGGGTGTGTTGCAAAATAACAAATTGCGTATGTGATGCCCACATTGACTAACAAAAAATTTGTCCACCTACGTCTCGACTCTCACGTAGAGAAGAGGTGATAATGTCTAGAATTCGTATAGGCCATACACAACCAACACACGGATACTCTCTTAACAAGAGAAAAGGTTATTCCCATATGTCACACATGTGATGTAACCTTTAACCGTGCATCATATGCTAGCAGAATGTGCCAAATATGATGCCTTGCGCACGCAATTTGATCTCTCCCAATCATATGAAGAACTTCTATCATATGATAACGGCGACCAACTTTCTAAATTTCTCATCCATAGTAATCTATTTAACAAAATTTAAATTTACATCTTACACATTTCTTTTTTTTCTTTCTTTTTAAATTTTCATACATATCTTTTATTTTGCTATTTCTTTCTTCATCATCAATTTATTTTGTTATTTATACACTTAGAAAACAATCTAAATCATCAAACATACCTGCATTAAATCTTCTCATTTACTTTCATTCACAGGCGGCGCAATATGACCTAACCGGTTGAAGCGCCCTAGTTTCTCACGTCGTCGTCGTATTTTAGCAGCTCCTGTAGTGGGAGAGGAACGAGAGTACGAGCTAGTGGCGAAATGATAATATATGCTAGCAGAATATACCAAATATGATCCCTTTTCAAAAGCAATTTGATCTCTACCAATCATATGAAGAATTTAGCTAAGTTGATAACGGCGACAAACTTTCTATATTTCTCATTCCAAAGTAGGGCCTAATTGATTTAAGGTCCTCAGCCCCGGGCGTGTCCTATAACTACACACGCGGTGCAGTATTGTTAATAGTAAACCCTGGGTCTGAGGAGGCTAATAAAATGTAATTCTCATCGTACACATTTCTTTAATTTCTTTATTTTTCATTACCATATATAACTTTTGTTTTGCTATTTCTATCATCATCATCATCATCATCATTCTATTTTGTTTCATAATTCTACACTTAGAAAACAATCTAATCATCAAACACACCATTACCTCATCTCATCAACTTTCATTATCACAGGCGGCGCAATATGACCTGACTGGTTGAAGCATCCTAGTTTCTCACGTAGTCTTAGCCCATGTCAATTAATTATCCCCTATGTGGACTCTTAACCCGTCTGGGCCCGGGGTAAAAAAGGCCCAAAGCATAGCTCTGCTAATCGTAAAAGTCGATTCAAGAGAAAAACGTCCACCTCGCAAACATCGCTTGTAATAAGGGTAGTATTTTACTCCCCGAAACTAGATGTGAGCTCTGGCAATCGTCGTCGGGGACCTTGCCCCCTTTCCCCTTGACGACCCCTCGACGACGATGACGACAATGACACCACGAACGATGACGAAGACAATGACGACCGCGACGTGAGAACCCCTTTTCCTCCCCTTCCCCGGTGGCTGGATGACTAGCTTGGGCCCCTCTCCCCCTCCCTAGGTTAGAGTGGTGCATTATGACCTAACGGTTGACGCGTCTTTAATCCAAATACACAAAAAAAAAACACTTACACCAAAATCATTGCCCTTCGTTAATCTGTAATCATTTTCGCAAAGTTTAAATAAATAAATAAATAAATTCGTATTTAAAGTCTACCCAGTCTGTAAACCAAATCTTATACTATGTTCGTTTCGTTTCCGTCGCTGTAGTTATTCCTAAGATCTTAACATATAACTGTGTTAGAACTCCAAGCTGTTTGTCTTGTGTGAGTGGGGGTGTGAACTGGGTCTGAACGCAGGCTTGCTAGCTGGCCTCGTACCGCAGATAAGGGCTTTCCAAGTTCGTAAATCGATTCTGAGTTTGTGATACAGTCCAAACTGAAAGTTTTGAATGTCCTTTCGGCTATTGACTAATGTTTGAAAGACTGATCAATAAAATAATGTTAATATTTTCTAACCGGTTGAAGCGCCCTAGTTTTTCACGTCGTCGTATGTCATTACTGACCATGCAGATTCAAAGACGAGGTATGCTAAATGAAAAGTTGTCATTCTTGAGTTAATGATTTAATAATTAATTTACCCCCGTCTGGGCCCGGGGTAGAATTGGCCCAGAGCATGGCTCTGCTAATCGTACAAGGCGATTCAAGAGAAAAAGTCCACTTTGCAAACATTAGCTTGTAACAAGGGATTTTACTACCCGCAACTAGAGGCGAGATCTGGCAATCGTCGGACCTTGCAACCATTGGGTTCCCTTCACGACCTTGCCACCACGAACGATGACAAAGATAATGACGATCGCGACGTTAGAACACCCTTTTCCTCCCCCTACCCGTGGCTGGTTTTGACCAGCATGGGCCCCTTCCCCCATATCCCCTGGGGCTAGGCGAACGTGGTGCATTATGACAACGGTTGATGTGCCGTTAGACTTAATGAATAAAAAATAATCGTTTCCGCACAAGCCGCAGTGACTCCTCTTCACTTTTGGTTAAAAACTTCAACTTAAACCAAATCAACTTCAAAGAAATAAACAGCAAATTTCATATACTTATTCGTTAACAGTAACACATGCGGCGCGATTAGACATGGCCGGTTGATGCGCCTAAGTTTCTTACGTGGTTGTCAAATTTGACTGTACTGGTATAAACTGACGAGAGAACGCCCCTTTTCTTCCCCCTTCTCGACCAGCATGGGCCCCTCCTCCCCATATCCCCTCTCTGGGCCCGGGGTAGAATAGGCCCCGAGCATGGGTCTGCTAATCGTAAAAGGCGATCAAGAGAAAAAGTCCACCTCGCAAACATCAGCTAGTAAGAGCGGAGTATCTTACTCCCCAAACTAGAGGCGAGCTCTGGCAATCGGGCTCGGGGACCTTTCCCCCTTCCCTTGACGACCCCCCGGCGACGATGACAATGACACAACGAACGATGACAAAGACGATGACGACCGCGACGGGAAACCCCCCTCCCTCCCCTTACCCGTGGCTGGTTCTGACCAGCATGGGCTCCTCCTCCCCACCCCCCTTAGGCTAGAGTGGTGCATTATGACCTAACGGTTGACGCGTCCTTAATCCAAATAAACCAAAAAAGTCTTGCTCGTATAGCCTTCACTTAGAAAATAATGTAATTATCAAACACACCATTAACTCATTTAATCAACTTAAAATATCACAGGCGGCGCGATATGACCAAACCGGTTGAGCGCCCTAGTTTCTCACGTCGTTTGCATTGGTCATGCCCATTCCTTGCTCGTGGCTGGTTCTGACCAGCACAAGCATTATCACAGGAGGCACAATATGACCAAACGGTTGACGCGCCCTTAAAACTAATAAACATCAAACAACAACAAACATCGAGTGTCTAAATATCTGGAAAACATCGCCTGCCTCCGCCTAGGCCTAGTATTAGTATTAGTATTAGTAGTTTTCGGGCGCTTTAACAGCTAAGATTATGCCACCTTCCCTTGACGACCCAAAAGCATATTATGTTGAGGGCAGGGGTTCCCCCACGTCGTGGTCGTCTCCGTCTGTGTCATCATCCGTCCGTGTTGTCATTGTCGTCGCCGTCGGGGAGGTAGTCAAAGCGAAGGGGAAAGTTTCCCGACGACGACCCAGAGCTCGCCATTAGTTTCAGGGAGTGAAACTCCCCTAATCACGGGCCAAACCACGAGAAGGTTGCGAGTTGGACTTTGAGGTCGACGAACATATCGTGCAGCCTACGGTGCTTACTTAATAATTAAGCATAGACGGGAGGCACCGAGCTCTTGTCATTAGAGCGTTAATTATTCGTCAAACAGAAGCCGGTACTCAAGTTATCTCATCGATTATCTCTAAGAACAGTTCATACCTGTCTGGACGAGGACATTGTAAAGGCAACGAGTACGACCAGACTGGCCGTCTGGGCCCGGGGTAGAATATGCCCAGAGCATGGCTTTGCTAATCGTACAAGGAGATTCAAGAGATAAAGTCCACCTCGCAAACATCAGCTTGTATGAAGGGAAGTATTTTTACTACCAGAAAAATAGAGGCCGAGCTCTGGCAATAGTCGTCAGGGACCTTGCCCCCTTCCCTTGACGACCCCTCGGCGACGATGACAAAGACAATGACACAACGAACGATGACAAAAACGATGATGACCGCGACGTGAAAAAACACCCCTTCCTCCCCCTACCTGTGGCTGGTTCTGACCAGCATGGGCCCCTCCTCCCCATGTCCTCTAGGCTAGGAGGGAGCATTATGAACTAACGGTTGACGCGTCCTTAATCCAAATAAACCAAAAATGAAAAGACAAAAAAATCATGAATGCAATTATAATTACTAATTTATTGCTCGCCATGGCTTTAGGTTAGAATTGGGCTAAGCTAAGGCATGCCTCTGCTGTTCGTAAAATGCGAAGAAAGAGTCAAAATCCATTGCGCAAACATCAGATAGTATGCAAGGGTGTAATTTACACTCCCCGAAACTAGAGGCGAGCTCTGGCAGTCGTCGTAGGAGACCCGTCCTCCCTTCCCTCGACGACCTCCCCGATGATGACGATAAAGACAACACGAAAAGTGACAAAGACGATGACGAACACGACATGAGCACCTCTCAGTTGGTTCTAACTAAGTTAGTATGGGATTTTCCTCCAAACATCCCCTTTGCTATAGTGGCGCCTTACCTAACCGCCCTTAAACTAAATAAACTTTTTTTTTTTTAAATCACACACGAATCAAACTTCTTTCATTTTCTTACAATATCATAGGCGGCACAAAAGAATTACCGGTATGAAGCGCCTTTGTTTCTCACGTAGTCGTTTATTCGCGATGGCGACCGGAACGTGAGAGCCCCCCTTTCCTCACCCTTACCCGTGGCTGGTTCTGACCAGCAAGGGACCCTCCCCCCATATCCCCTATAGGCTAGAGTGGCGCATTATGACCTAACGGTTAACGCGTCCTAAACCAAATAATCCAAGTTCACCTTCTTAACGTCCATATCAAATCTCTCCGACCACATCGGCGTGGACGTCCGTGTCTGTGCTAAGTGAAGGACCAACATCGCCGGCCTCGCTGTCGTCTAGTCACGTGACAGACTGGACAGGACCATCTCCTGACCACGTGCGTGCTACACGCGTGGAGCTATTAGTGCAGTTTATGTGGAGCATTCATGTGTAGCAGGTGGTCGATTTTATTTTGAGTATTTCCTTAAAAAAATAAAAAAATGTCGAGGCCCGGGGTAGAATTGGCCCAGAGCATGGCTCTGCTAATCGTAAAAGACGATTTAAGAGAAAAAGTTCACCTCGCAAACATCAGCTAGAAAGAGCGGAGTATCTTACTCCCCGAAACTAGAGGCGAGCTCTGGCAATCGCCGTCGGGGACGTTGTCCCCTTCCCTTGACGACCCCCCGGCGACGATGACAATGAAACAACGAACGATGACAAAGACGATGACGACCGCGACGTGAGAAACCCCCCTTCCTCCCCTTACCCGTGGCTGGTTCTGACCAGCATGGGCGCCTCCTCCCTCTACCCCACCTTAGGCTAGAGTGGTGCATTATGACCTAACGGTTGACGCGTCTTTCATCCAAATAATCATAAAAAAATCAATCTATTAACTAACAATACCACAGGCGGCGCAATATGATCTTACCGGTTATAAAGGGTCCTAGTTTCTCGCGTCATCTAATTGCGTACTTGTACATCGTCACCTGTCTGTCTGGGCCCGGGGTAGAATTGGCCCAGAGCATGGCTCTGCTACATTCTCTGCACTCCTGAGTGCCTGATACAAGCTGCTCAAGCTACGTAGTCCCCCGTCTGGGTCCGGGGTAGAATTGGCCCAGAGCATGGCTCTGCTAATCGTAAAAAGGCCATTCAAGAGAAAAAGTCCACCTCGCAATCATCAGCTAGGAAGAGCGGAGTATCTTACTCCCCGAAACTAGAGGCGAGCTCTGGCAATCGTCGTCGGGGACCTTGCCCCCTTACCTTGACGACCCCCGCCGACGACGATGACAATGACACAACGAACGATGACAAAGACGATGACGACCGCGACGTGAGAAAACCCCCCTTCCTCCCCTTACCCGTGGCTGGTTTCTGACCAGCATGGGCATCTCCTCCCCCCCCCCCCCCCTTAGGCTAGAGTGGTGCATTATGACCTAACGGTTGACGCGACCTTAATCCAAAGAAACCAAAAAAAAAACGGCTCTGCCAATCGTAAAAGGCGATTCAAGAGCAAAGTCCACCTCGTAAACATTATCTAGTAAGAGGGGAGTTTATTACTCGACGAAACTTGAGGCGAGCTCTGGCAATCGTCGTCGTGGAACCTTCCAGCTTCCCCTTACGACCTCCCCGACGACGACCACTATGACAACACGAACGATGATACATACAGTAGACGATGTCGTCCTCTACGTGAGAATCCCCCTTTCGTCTCCCTCCCGTGGCTGGTTCTAATTAGTACGGAATATCCTTCTCCACATCTCCTAGGCTAGAGATGTGCATTAAGACGTAACGGTTGAAACTCCTTGAATCGAAATGAACTTTTACAATAATTACTATCATTATAATGTGATTTCCATTTTTCATAAACTTATGAGGACACAATAGAATACAAACTCAATATATTTACTTAAAATACCACAGGAGGTGCAATATGATCTAACAAGTTATATGATTGGGAAAGATCGATCATTTCGTCATCTGTCTGGGCCCGGGGTAGAATTGGCCCAGAGCATGGCTCTGCTAATCGTAAAAGGCGATTCAAAAAAAAAGTCCACCTCACAAACATCAGCTACTATGAAGGGTAGTATATTACTCCCCGAATCTAGAGGCGAGCTCTGGCAATCGTCGTCGGGGACCTTGCCCCCTTCCCTTGACGACCCCCCCCCCCCGGCGACGATGACAAGGACACAACGAACGATGACAAAGACGATGACGACCGCGACGTGAGAAACCTTCTCCCTCCCCTTACCGTGGCTGGTTCTGACCAGCATGTACCCCTCCTCCACCCCCACCCCTCTTAGGCTAGAGTGGTGCATTATGACCTAACGGTTGACGCGTCCTTAACCCAAATAAACCCCCCCCCCCAAAAAAAAGCTCACCAGCATGGGCTCCTCCTTCCTATATCCCTTAGGCTATAGAGTGGCGCATTATGACATAACGTTATTTGACTCCCGCCCCCACCCCGTTTCCATCCCTTTCAATATCCCAGATGATTAAAACGCCATTACAAAAAATAAACATAAAAAACTTGTTAATGAACGATATCGGCTTAATGTTATTCTGTCATATAATTCACTCGAGCCCTCTTCTAAATGAAGACTACAAAGCCGTTATAACAACATGGTTTTTAATGACGACAAACTTGAGAGAATCAATCGACGAAAACAGAAACATCACAACATGACTCAAGACTCGGAAAGTTGTGGGCAGGATGTGTTATTTGTAATTTCCGTCATTTTTAACGACTATGAAAAGTGGGATTAAAAGGTTTTACGACGTAAGCAACAATTTTAAGACGTTTGTTTATTATAAGTGGACGGGGTAATTCAGGTGTATATCCCAGTCAAAACAGGTGTGCTGTGTATGGAACACTAAAACTTAAACATTGGATGTGTAAGTGTATTCTTCTTAGTGACCCATGAAACAAAAATCCCCCCTCCTGGTTCTGACCAACATGTTCCATATCCCCTTATCTGCGATAGTGTATTCAAAATTAACTTTAGAGAGATTTGCCATGAACATCAAAGGTTTACTTTGGTATTCACAGATGGCTCCAAAATTGACAACAAGGTTGGAAATGCTTTTTATTGTTCCACCTTAACTGAACGTTTCAGGCTAAGCGACGTGTGTTCAGTTTTCACTGCAGAGTTATTAGCAATCCTTGAAGATCTTAATACATTCTACATTGTCGTTGTGGAGAATACCTTTTGTGTTCAGATAGCTTGAGTTTACTTCAAGCTTTTAAACTCATTTATTCAAGTCATCATTTGGTACAAGACATTCCATTAATTCTATTTAGAAAAACTAACCTCTAAGGGTTATAAAATAGAGTTTTGCTGGATACCTGGACACGTGGGCATAGAGGGAAATGAACGCTGATAGGGCTGCTAAGGAAGCTTCCCAGCGTCGCGACGTTGAATTTCAATCTAGTTCCCCGTTCCAGATGTCAAGAGTGGATTCAAGCAAAGATTGTTGGATTTGCGACAAGCATCTTGGGATGTGTTGCAAAATAACAAAGTGCGTAGTGTGATGCCCACATTGACTAACAAAATTCGTCCACCTACGTCTCGACTCTCACGTAGAGAAGAGGTGGTATTGTCTAGACTTCGTATAGGGCACACACGCCTAACACACGGATATCTCTTAACCAGAGAAAAGGTTATTCCCATATGTGACACATGAACCGTACTTCATATGCTAGCAGAATGTACCAAATATGATGCCTTGCGCATGCAATTTGATCTCTCCCAATCATATGAAGAACTTCTATCATATGATAACGGCGACAAACTTTCCAAATTTCTCATCCAAAGTAATCTATTTAACAAACTTTAATTAACTTCATACACATTTCTTTCTTTTCTTTATTTCATTTACATACATAACTTTTATTTTGCTATTACTTTCTTCATCTTCAATTTATTTTGTTATTTATACACTTAGAAAACAATCTAATCATCAAACATACCTGCATTAACTCTTCTAATTTACTTTCATTCACAGGCGGCGCAATATGACCTAACCGGTTGAAGCGCCCTAGTTTTCTCACGTCGTTTTGGAGTGTCGCATTATATGGCCTTACGGTTGACGCGTTTTTAATCCAGTTAAACCAAAAAAGTAACAAAATTTAATTCAGGATACACACATTAAGTTCAGTCTTTATTTCTATTCAATAAATTACTATTGTTTTGATATACTATCATCACCATCATTTTATTTCTTGTATATAGGCCTACACTCGAAAAACAATATCAAAAAAGCATTACTCACACTTATGCTGATGACATCAATAGGGTATATGCAAGAAGTTCAAAAATGCTAAGTAATGGGTGTTTCCTGATGTTCTTTTAATTCTAAACACAAACTAATTGGTTTGAACGTTTGAAAAAAATGTATTCTATAAGAAAACTGTGTTTGAAAATGCGTAATTTTCAAATGCCGCCGTGGCAAACCGATAACGCGCTCTGATTGGTCGTGACGTCACCCGCCATGTAAGAGGCACGTTTAGAGGCAGTGGACTTGCTTGGTTGACGCGCAAATCCAATACGCAGGCCTACTTGACAGAATGGATTTAAGGAAGGCAGAGGCTAATAATATTAATAAACCAGAAATCTCTGATTCTAATAGGGAAATGAGTAATTAACCATACTTCACTGTCATTCGATACAAACCTACCCAAATTAACTTTCCCGCAAAACCTCCGTGCGCGAAACCACCGTAAGAACAGCTATCTAGGCCTAGGATTTTCAAGTATGTTTGGCTATTCGACGCCTAGAAGGGCAATGTATACAAGAAAATATACTCATGTAATTTATACAGTAAGACACAATGAGTAATTTATCATAATACAATGCCACCCTAATTATGACGAATATAACGTACCAAAAATCGTTTCCCGGCAAACCCGAGATTGAATAGACCGATAAACGACCAAAAAAT